>PVHP010013751.1:0-40498 GCA_004024765.1 Zapus hudsonius
GTGTGTGTGTGTGTGTGGTTGTGTGGAGTCAGAGGACAACCTCGAGGTGTGGGGTCTTTGCTCCATTCAAGGTCCGTCTGTCCTCTTAGCCATTAGCAGACTAGCTGGCCCATGGGCGTCCTGTTTTGCATGCTTTCTGGGGCTTGGACTCCGGTGGTCAGGGTTGCGCAGAGCAGGCCCAGCCCCTAGAAAGCATTAGGAATGGGGGATCCTAAAGCACTCCTTAGAGTGCTTAATCAGTCAACCATTTACATGAAGATGTGTGCGTTTTCACGTACGGTGACGGCCCTACGTACAAGGATCATCTCTAACTCCAGGCCTTTAGCTTGGCTCCACGGTCCCCTCGGCGAGGTGACAGCGAGCGAGGCCCGGCTGGGCTGTGCAGGGAGCACCGGGCCGAGGGCGCGTCCTTCCCGGTCCCCAAGCCCCCTTGGGGGCGCCGGGCCGCAGACCTCCGGCCCAGACCCCCACGCTGGGCCCCAACGCGAGCGTCCGCCAGGCTGCGAGGATTCCCGCAGAAGTCGGGACCTTCGCGCCCCCGAGGCTCCGCCCCCGAGAACCGGGGGGCGGGGCTTCCGGGCCGCGCAGGCGCGCTCGCGCCGGCCGCGCGCGTTCCCGGGGCGCCCCCGCCCTGCCTGGCCAAGGTGGCCGCTTCCCCCGTTATTTTCGCGGCTTAGAGAGGAGCCCCTCGGGGCCAAGCAGGTGCCTTTACCCCCGGCCCGGACGAGCGGCAGCGCCATTTCCACTTCCCGGGCGCCCCGGGCCTGGGGGTGCGGCACCCCGGGCTCGGGCCTGGCCCGCAGACCGTTTGCATTTATTATTCTTTTTCTGTTTGTCTTCCAGGCAGGTCTCGCTCAGCCCAGCTGATCCTCGACAGTCTTCTCGGGGTGGCCTCGAACTCCCAGCGATCCTCCTGCCTCCGCCTCCCCAGCGCGGGGATTAAAGGCGTGCCCACCAGCCCCAGTGTGTAATTCCTTGTTTGTCTTTGAGACCCTCACTAGCCCAGCCGTCCTCAACCCTGAGCCAGCTTGGACCTCCCACTGGCCCTGGAATCTCTAGGGCTCACCACCACACCTCTCCTGTAGTTTCAGGAACGTGTTCTTTTTGTTTTGTTTGTATTGACTGGTTTTGTTTGTTTGTTTGTTTTGGATTTTTGAGGTAGGGTCTCGCTCTAGCCCAGGCTGACCTGGAATTCACTCTGTAGTCTCAGGCTGGCCTTGAACTCACGGCGATCCTCCTACCTCTGCCTCCCGAGTGCTGGGATTAAAGGCGTGCGGGCTTCGTATGGACTGTTTCTTTGAGACAGATCTCACTGCAGCTCAAGCTAACTTGAAACTCACTTTTGTTAGCCCAGGCTCTCCCAAAACTCACTGTGTAACCCAGGCTGGCCTGCAACTTGTAGCACCCCTCCTACTTCAGCTGAGGGCTTGAATTGCAGATCCAGTCCACCAAGCTCACAAGAACAAAAGCTAAGGAGGAGAGCTCGCTGAGCCAGGCTGCCTCCCGGCTGTGTGGCCTTGAGTGTCTGGTTCTCCCCTACTGACTAGAAGCTAACAACAGTGAGGGCCTCTAAGGACAGGCATGAGGACTGATAACCCTCAGACCAGGGGAGGCCGGAGATGCCTGGGACAGGAAGCAGCAGATGGGGAGTCAGCCAGCAGCACCCCTGTCAGGGAGGGAGGCCGGCAGGCAGGTAAGGGCAGTGCTAGGCGATCCCAAGAGCCGCAGCGCCTGGATTCTACTGGGAGTTCCTTGAGATGTCACTGTGCTCCAAATGAGCAAGAAGCCTGGGGGGGAGTGCAGAGCCCTCGGGGTTCAGCCACATGCTCATACACCTACTGTTCAGTGCTGGGGCCCCAGGAATCCTGACAGCCACCAGCTGACTGGCTGGAGGTACTTGCCACTTAGACCTGCACTTGGGAGGAGACGGGACTAGCCAATCAGGGAGGGACTGTCTTCATTTGCAGATAGGGACACTGAGGCTCAGAGAGGCAATTTCCTCAAGGTCACACAGCATAATGACCAGGGGGAACCAGGATTCAAACAATGGAATTTGGGGCTGGAGAGATGGCTCACTGGGTGGTTAAAGGTGCTGTTTTCCAGTACCTACATCATCCTGGAGGCACAAACTATGGAATTTGGGGGACAGAAAGATGGCTCAGCAGTCAAAGGTACTTGCTTGGAATACCTGCTGGCCCGGGCTTAATTCTCAAGCCATCTTCGTAGGTCAGGATGGACAAGCGCCTGGCATTTGTTTGCAGTGGCACGCGCACGCGCACACACACACACACACACACACACACACACACACACACGCACACAGAGACAAATAAAATTTTAAAAGACAAGGATTTTTTTTTATTTCAAAGCAGTACCTTCCTAAGGCTTTTTATTAGTCTAGTGCTTTCCTTCCCAACCTCAATATCGTGTGGCAATTTTGTGTTTGTTTATGACAGGGCGTCACTATGCAGCCAGCTGGACTCAGATTTCTGATCCTCCTGCCTCTGCCTCCCAAGTGCTTGACTACAGGCCACCACACCCCGCGTGACTTTAAGGTGCAGACAGTGCTCTTGCCCAAAGTGCGTTGTTTGTTTGTTTGTTTGCACGAAGTAGCGCTTTTGTCAGGAACATCATGAGCTGGCTGAGCTGGACTCTGCACACATTTATAATCTCAGCATTCAGGAGGCTGAGGCAGGAGGGTTGCCGTGAGTTCAAGGCCAGTCTGAGCTACATTGTGAGCTCCCACCTTTAAGAACGAATTGGCCAAAGGAAGGGAAGAAGAGAAGGGACTTGCCTTTACGAGGTCCCTGCCTCAAACTCCTTGCTCCCTCTGTGGGTCTGTAACCGAGGCTGTGAGATGAACCAACGGGGCAATGCTGAATGGGAGGAAGGTTTACCAATTCACGATGCCCACGATACCCACACACCCAGTGGAGCCTAGAAGCTTCCACACCCTCCTCCAGGGGGAGGTAGACAGCACAGGCGAGCTGGTGATTTCTGGATAGGAGGGTCAGCTGCAGAGGTGCAAGTGCGGTCGGTGTGTCTGCCTCCAGCTCATTTCCTGGGGTGCATAGTTCCCTCCTTTGGTTGGTGAGATGCCGGAGGGTGTTCATGGAAGCCTGGTAAGGGAAGTTTCCTTGTATTTTGTTGTTGAGATCCAAACAGGCATGATTGGGGGTGTAAGGAGGCTCACCGCCGTCCACACACCTACAAGGTCGCTGGGCACTAGTGATTCCGAGCAGCCACGACACGGATGGCACCAAGAAAGGATGGCGCCAAAGGAACCGCAGGCGCCAGCAAGCGAAGAGAACCCTGGGAAGAGGCTGCGTGCACGGGCACAAGGATCACCAGCGTGCAAGGTGGGGTGTCGGTGCACTCTGTGCTCTCCTGTGTGTGCCATCCCTAAGAATCCAGAGGCTTTCATTGACAGTGACCGTGCGTGACGTTCTGGGTGAGCAGGGACTGTGGAGTCAGATGGGCTTGGATTCTAGACCAGCTCTGTGCTTATCTGCCCTGAGACCTTGGGCGAGGCCCTGGACATCTTCTAGCTTTTGCTTCCCCACTTTTAACAGGGGAACAAGACCCACATATCTGGGTCCGCCTTGAGGTTTAAGAGAGAAAATGCAGGGCTGAAGAGATGGCTTAGCCGTTAAGGCGTTTGCCTGCAATGCAGAAGGACCTGAGTTCGATTCCCCGGTGCCCATGTAAAGCCAGACGCACAAGAGGGCGCATGTGTCTGGAGTTCATTTGCAGTGGCTGGAGGCCCTGTCGTGCCCATTCTCTCTGCCTCTCTCTGTCTGCCTCCCTCTCTCAAATAAATAAATAAATAAAATATTTTTAAAAAAAGAGAGAGAGAAAATGCAGAGCCGGCATGTGGCTCAGTGGTAACCCAGTGTGTGCCTAACACCACAAGGCCTGCTTGGTCGCTGGCACTGCCGAAGGACCCGGAGAGAAAATGGCTAGTACCGCTGGGCATAGTGCTGCACACCTCTAACCCAGTATTTGGGCATCCAAGGCAGGAGGACTCCATAGCAAGACCCTGTCTCAAAAATGAAATAAGGCCGGGCGTGGTGGCGCACGCCTTTAATCCCAGCACTCGGGAGGCAGAGGTAGGAGGATCGCCCTGAGTTCCAGGCCACCCTGAGACTACAGAGTGAATTGCAGGTCAGCCTGGGCTAGAGCGAGACCCTACTTCGAAAAAGGGTTGGCTGGAGAGATGGCTCATCGCTTAAGGTGCTTGCCTGTAAAGCCTAAGAACCCCAGTTCAATTCCCCAGTGCTCACATAAAGCCAGATGCACAAAGTGGTACATGCATCTGGAGTTCTTGCAGCTGCTAGAGGCCCTGGTGCACCCATTCTCTGTTTCTCTCTGTGCTTGTAAATAAATAATAGTTTTTAAAACGCACAAAATAAGACAAACGGGTGGGGCTGAAGTGTTTTCCATGCAAGCAAGGAGGACTTAAGCTTGGACCCCTGGTGCCCATGTAAAATGCCAGGCATGGTGGCACATGCCTGCAATCTCAGCATGGATAGAAACAGAAGCTCCAGGGCTTGCTGGCCACCTTGCTTAACTAGTTTACTGGAGCCCCTATCTCACAAAAATAAGATGGAGAAGTGAGAGGGGAAGGCATCCAGCATTGCCCGCTGGCCTCCACACGCATGTGCGCGTGAATGCGTGCGAGCAGACACACACATGCATGAAAACACAATACTCCGTATACACACAAACACACACAAAACTGGGTATGGTGGTTCCCACTTGTAATCCCAGTACTCAGGAGGCTGAGATGGGAGGATTGCTTCAAGTTCAAAGACACCTGGACTACATAGTTCAAGGTCGGGGTGCTGAGCCAGCCAGACCAGGTTTCACCAAAAACAAAAAGGAATTGCTGGTGGGATTTTCCTGTGGCTCAGGTAGTCCGGCCATCTTCTCCTGTTTGTGGAGTTGATACACATCATGGTGGTCCTCCTACCTCTGCCTCCCTCCAGGGTGCTGGGATTAAAGGCGTGCGCCACCACGCCTGGCTTGTTCTGTTCTTTTCAGAGAAAAGATGAACTTGTCCTCAGTCCTGCTTCTGGAAGAGCACTGATACCCACTCTGATCCGCAGCATCACGAAGCTTCCGGGAGATGGGTTCCCATCTAAGTCAAACATCTGGGTAGAGGGAAGTATGTCGCGAGATATTTACTGTGGTTGGCAGGGAACAATGAATTTGTACGGAGTGCTAAAAGATGCCAATAAGGCGAGCAAATGTGTCAAGTTCCTGGCATAGGGATCAGCATAGAACCGAAGAGGTGAGGGACTGGAGGTGCAGCACACTTGGTAGAGTGCTTGCCTACCATGTACGAAGCCCTGACTCAGTTCCCAGCACTGCACACACCACCCGTGGTGGCACATGCTTGTGATCCCAGGATTTAGGAAGGAGAGGCGAGAGGCTCAGAAGTTCTAGGTCATGCTCAGCTACATAGTGAGATATATGAGGAAAAAAAATCAAGTAGAAAAGGCCCAATATTTCACTGACTCCCGTTGGGCTCAGCCTTTGAGGAGTTCCTCCCAAGGTGCCAGCGTGAGTGAGCCATCTTGGCGCGAAGCCCAGTTGAGGCATGAATTCCCGCTGCCCAGTCAGCATCCTAGGGATCTGAGTCCACAGAACCTCTGGCGACCATCCACCGATGTCCACTGAGACATTGAGCTACGGGAGTGGCTGCTAGTCAACGGAAGAGAGCCATAACAGGATGGTTATCTAGACTGGAAGCTTCCAAGAGAACGCGAAAAACACGGGGCCTGGGCTCGGGAGCGAGAGATTATTAATGGAACCTGGAAGAACTCGGGAATTGTCTTCGGCAGTTGGTTCAGGGGCCCAGCTTATGTACTGGTAGGATAATTTAAACAAACTGTTCCTGTGATGACAAGAGAAACACAAAACCGCCCCACGAGGGCCTGCCTCAGCTCAGCACGGAAGAGCGCCCTCCACACAAGCATGAAGGCCCACATGGCCTGATCCTAATTCCAGCCAACTCTCAGATCTGGATGGAGCCCCCATGACTCTGGGGGGGGAGAATGTTGGCGCTCAGAGATAAGCCGGTCTGACTAATAGAACAGCAGCTCCAACTTCAGTGAGAGACTCCATCCCTCGGAAGCAGCATGGAAGATGCTCACCCTCCTCTGGCCTCCCCACATATGCTCACACACATGTTCATACACCATATACACACACCACACCATGCATACCCCCCCACACACTGCACACACCACACCGTACATACCCCCCCACACACATACACTGCACACACACCACACCATACATACCCCCCACACACACATTGTGGCACTTGTTTTGTAATGTTTCAGCGGCATAGCACGTGCAGACAGACAGCTGATCTAAAGAGAGAACAATTACGTAACCTCAAATTTGCCCGGAAAGCCAGCTTCTTGTTCCCTATTGCAACAGGCATTAAGATTCTCAAAGAAAACAGAAGGGGAGGAACCTGGTCACAAAGATCAGATTCAGGGTCCAGATCAGATTGCCATCTCCTCTCACTGAGACAATGAGTCCCCCAAGAATCCTCAGGACATTGTCCCGTAAGAGCCCGAAAGCAAACAAGGCCCCATCTCTGAAAGTAATGCGAGTGCGTGTGTGCTTTTTAAAGATAACGTTTCATTATGGATCCCGGGCCTCTGAAGCAACAGCAGCCCTGCTGAGCTCTCAAATCCTGGGATTACAGAAGTGAGCCATCGCTCCTGGCTCCATGGCTCTTGGCGATTGGAGTCTATTATAAAGTGATGCATAGGAAATTCACATGGTTTTTCTAATTGTACTAACTTTGGCTACAAGGAAAAGAGGTCTTTTAAGCAAAACATATCTGTGGCTCCAACTCACTAGAAGCAGGAAGAAAACAAACACCTTCCTTCTTAAGGAAAAGAAAGATGATTCAGAGGGCAGAGGTAAGAGCCAACTAGAACCAATCCCAAGAAGCAGACCTGGGCTTGACTCAACATGGATTTCCTATGCCTGGAGCCGTAAGCAGTGGAATTTAGGAATAGCTCTACCGCACCCCCCTTTTTTGTGTATGTACCTATTTAATTGTATTTTTTGCAGTCTGGAGAACAAACCTAGAGCCTCTTGCTGGGGGTCCAGCTTCGTTGGTAGAGTGCTTGCTGAGCATGCAGGAAGCCCTGGGTTCGACCCTTAGCACTCCATAAACAGGGCATGGTGGCATCTGCTGGAATCCCAGCAATGGGAGGTACAGGCAAGAGAATCACGAGTTTAAGGACATCCGCAGCTATACAAGTTCAAGGCCAACCTGGGTTATATGAGACCCTGTCACAAAAAGAAAATATAAAATGGGGTGTGGTGGTGCACGCCTTTAATCCCAGCACTTGGGAGGCAGAGGTAGGAGGATGGCCATGAGTTTGAGGCCAGCCTGAGACTACAGAGTGAATTCCAGGTCAGCCTGGGCTAGAGTGAGACCCTAAAAAACAAAACATAACACGCCCCCCCCCAAAAAAAAGACTCACCTAAAGCCTCATGCATGCTAGGCAGTGGTCTACCAATGGTCTATGGTCTAAGCCCCCAGCCTGTCTCCCCTTTCTGGCTCCTGTCCATCTTCAGCAAGATGATGAGATCAAGGCCAGCCTTGTCAGCATGAGACACTGTCTCTAAAAAAGAAAAGAAAACAAAAAGCAGGGGGTGGGGAAGAAAAGAAAAACACAAAAGGAAAAAGAAAGAGTCAGAAGGACTTTGTAGAAGTGACGACCAGGTTGTATAGGAAAAGCGAGATCTCCATTTTGGATAGACTGAGGGAGGCTAAGGGCTTCGGAGCATCTGAGTGAAAGGATCAAAGACAAGAGTGGAAGTGTATAAAGAGAATTTCTGCATGCTGTAATCCCCACAGTCGGCAGGCAGGCAGGAAGACGGCTGGGCTACTGAGCGAGACCCTGACTCGAACAGAACCAGATAGAAACTGCAGCTGAGGGGGGGAGCTTGTCAGGAGCGAGAAGAGAGAAGGGCTGTAGAAAGTCTAACATCTCATAGCGAAGCCTGCACAGAGGGCACCTGGAGGTGTGGGGAAATGGGGTGATGTTGAAGTCAGGGAGGCCAAGAAATGTGGGTGCTAGGAGGAGGGTTTGGTCAACAAATCTTTCACGTCTCAGAAATCATCACAGAAGGACTGAAATCTTCAGCAAAATTTCAGTTTTTCTTGGAGTCAATCCTGCATCCACCTCTGTCAGCCAGCATCAAATGACTGGGTCCCTCTGGTGGGGGCTGGAGGCCAGTTGGAGCTGTTTCCACAGAGAGAAGCCTAACACCAGTAAATCCATGGAGGTAAAGATATTTGACCTCATTATTCAAAATGTAAATTAAACTGCCACGGGGCTGAGGGAATAGGTCAGCAAAAAAAGTGTGTGCAAGGTCCTGAGTTCAACCACAGAACCAAAAGTCAAAAAGATTTCCAGCCTCGGACTACATAGTGAATTTCAGGTTAGCCTGAGCTAGAGGGAGACCCTACCTCAAAAAAAAAAAAAGCCCAGGACTTGGAGGACTCGGTAAGGATGTTGGATGAGTGCCGTTGATGGGAAGGTAAGATGGTCTGACTCTCCTGAGAACAGTTGACGTTAACTGGTGTGGTTAAGGAAGGGCGTCAAGGGTCAGTTGGGTCTCTGGGAAGCAACCTCTGAAGGAGGACGTTGGCCTGTGGGACACAGGTTTCTCCCGACAACAATGTGGAGGACGCAGGATTTCACACAGGCAGATGTGACACCCAGGGTAACCGACCTCAGTCAGAGCTCTGGAATGGTGATGGCCCTTAGGGTACCCATTAGTTTCTCTGCTTGTCACTGTCACCAAATACCTGACGTGAAGCAATTTAAGAGAGGAAGGATTGTTGTGAGGATGGCCGAGTGGTCTCAGAGGAAGGATCGCCATCTCTTCAGCCCCGCTTAGGTTTTTGACAAGGTCTTGCTATGTATCCAAACTGGTCTTGAATTCTGAATCCTCCTGCCTCAGCCTCCCGAGTGCTGAGATTACAGGTCCGGCTAGGACAAGGTCTTAGCCGACTGAACATCGAGGCAGCACAGGACCTGAATGACCACTCCAGGTGGCCTGGGTACAACGATCCCCTCCCACATGTTGTCGTCACAATTGGTCGAGAGCCACACCCAGTGGGGAGGTGACAGCAAATGTACCAGGAGGCAAGTTTCACTCTCACATTCTGCTGGACATGGCCTTCGGGTGCATGCCAGGAAAAGAACAGAAATGGAATGGCTCGCCCTCTTATGGTTCTGGGCCATGGCTCTCGAGCACGGACAAGCTCAGGGAAGGGGAAGGACTGACAGAGCCTTTGGCTCAACAGGGCTGGACCTTGGTCAGGGTCTGGCCAAGAGAGCCTCGAGGCGGCCAGGGAAGCAGCTCTGGATCAGTGAGGGAGCCCCTGCCGCAGTGGCCCTAGGCTGAGTTGATTACATGGAAGGAAGAGAGAATGGACACAGCCTGGAAGAATTAAAAACCACAATATCCAGTCTTGCTTTACAGGTCTGTGGGTAGAAGGGAGATGGCGATGTTTCCTAGACCGGGGCTAGGAGAGACCCTCCGATTCGTTTTGGTTTTTGTTTTGTTTTTTCCTAGGTAGGGTCTTGCTGTAGCCCAGGCTGGCATGGAATTCACCATGTATTCTCAGAGTGGCCTTGGACTCATGGTGATCCTCCCACCTCTGTCTCCTGAGTGCTGGGATTAAAGGTGTGTGCCACTATGCCTGAACCAAAATTATTATTTTTTCAGACATAATCCCTTTATAATCACACTTGCTAGAAAGTAGAGTTAGACATTATTTACTATATCAACACTCAGAGGCATGAGGAAGGGCACTCCGACCACAAGGCATCATTTTGTACTTTCCAAATCGTTTCTATCTTAGCTGTGAAGGTCAGTTACCACAGCCCAACTTGGTCCTGCAAGTAGAGGTTTCTGTCCATTCAATCAGCTTGTGCACCTTTTTGGTCAATTCATTTGCAGATAGGATAGAAGCCGTCGCCAGGTTCTTCATGCCTTTCACATACTGTCCAAGTATTTCAAAACAGATGAGTGATGCGTGCAGAGCCAGGTGGCTGAGGAGGATAGAGATGACCTCACTCACCTTGCAGTTTCCTCTCCTAGGGTCCAGCTCTGGGTTCCTCGAGGTCCAGGGATCCAGCTTTGGGGCCCAGGGGTCTTTGGGGTCCTCGGGGTCCAGCGGTCCAGCTCCAGGGTCACGGGATCCAGCTCTTGGGTCCAGCTCTGGGGTCCTTGGTCCAGGGGTCCAGCTCTGGGCTCCTCGTGGTCCAGCTCCAGGCTCCTTGGGGTGCAGAGGTCCAGTTCCGAGATCCTAAGGGTCCAGCTCTGGGGTCCTCAATCCGGAGCACCATGTCTCAGCCTCACCAGCGAGCACTCAACCGTCCTGCTCACTTCTTCGCAGCGGTTGCTCCACCCAAAATTATTTTTATCTGAGGGCCTATCATTGGTTTGGTTGTGAGTTATAGTTCCAAAGGCCCCAGGCCAGCAGCTTCCGAAGACAGTTCAGTGGTCCCACAGTGGTATGCGAACCACTGTACCACCTTCACCGCTAGGCCTGATGCAATGTTAGCTGAGATAAAATCTTTAGATAGGTTGAGGCTCTGCAGCCAGGATAGGCAAATCCACACCCTATACATGTGCTTGTTCCGGTCAAGATGAGGTGCTTCCCTTCCAGGGTAAAAAGACCCCATGCCACCACTTTGCCAGGAGGGCTGTCATGTTGAGTGAGGACTCTCCCTTGATTTTGTCACTGGAAAACTGGGATATTCTCAAGAGTAGTAGGTAGACCATTCGTAGTGAAGGAACCTCTAACTCCACTACATGGGTCCTCCGAGGGCCCATTGTGCAAACCAGTAAGCAGAGACCAACAGTTTGTACCTGTCTGGAATGCATGCTCTCTGGTGCACACAGTGTGGGCTGCTAAGATGTTCACACTTGATATGACTTAGTCCTTTTATAATATATATATATTTAAAGTTTTATTTATTTATTTGCAAGCAGAGAGAGAGAGAGGGAGAGAGAGAATGGGAGTGACAGGGTCTCAGCCTCTGCTAACGAACTCCAGACGCATGTGCCACTTTGTGCATCTGGCTTTACATAGGTACTGGGGAATCCAGCCCGGATCATTAGGCTTTGCAAGCAAGCACCTTAACCACTGAGTCATCTCTCCAGCCCTACAGCTTAGTCCTTTTTAAAAATCGCTATCACAGAATACCACAGAGTTGGGTAATTTATAAAGAAGGAGTTCCCTAGGCTCACAACAAAGGAGGCTGGGAAGCCCAAGGGCATGGCATTGGCCTCCGGCTGAAGCATCAGAACATGGCAGAAGGAAAAGGATGAAAGTTAGCCAGAAAGAGAGGAGAGGGCAGGGCAGGGCATGAGCTGGCCTCTTCATAACAAGCCGCTCCTGCAATAACCAGCCCAGCCCAGCCCAGACAGCAACACCAACCACTCGCCAGCATCCACCCTCCCGAAAGGCCAGGTGAGATCAAGCCTCCAGCATGTGAACTTGGAGGACTCACCCAAACCAATGCCCAGTCATGGCCCACACTCATCCCTGTGATGGTTTGACCCAAGTGTCCCCCACAAACGTGTTCTGAACGCTTGAGCCTAGCTGATGGCAGTTTTGGAATTGGAACATTGTTGGAGCTGTGTTGTTGGGGGCGAGCTTATAGGGTTCTAGCCAGCTTCCCTTTGCCAGTGTTTGGCACCCCTTCCTGCCGCTGTTTGCAGTGCTGTGGCGGAGGTGATGTCCACCCTCTGCTCATACCATCGTTTTCCCTGCCAGGATGGAGTCTCCCCTCGAGTCCGTAAGCCAAATAAACCCATTCCTCCAAAGCAGCTTTTGCTTGGGTTCTTTGTCGCAGCATAAGAAGGTTGACTCCAACACCCCTCTTTTTTCAGACCTCTCCCCTGATGTCCTTACATTTCTCCTTTGCGTTTTTTAAACATTTTTATTTTTTAAAAAATATTTTAGAATGCAATATTACATACCTCAGTACTTAAGAACAATAAAAGAATGATTTTGTTTGAAAAAAAATTTAGAGTGATGTGCAGATGTATTAAAGCCGGCGGCGGCGAGCAGGGGTGCTTTGTAGGATGTCTGATGAGGAGGACCCCACTTTTGAGGAGGGAAATGAAGAAACTGGAGGAGGTGCAGGGGTACAGGGTAAAAGAAAGAGACTTTCCTAAAGAATTTCGGTGCATGCTGTATGGTTTGGGGATGACCAGACGCCTTCCACGGAGGCAGTGGATCTTCTTGAAGATCTTGTCATAGACTTCGTCACAGAAATGACTCATCAGGCAATGTCAATTAGAAGACAAGGTCGAGTACAGATCGAAGATATTGTCTTCTTGATTCGAAAGGACCCAAGGGAGTTTGCTAGTTAAAGGCTTCTAACTGTGAATGAAGAATTGAAACGCCTAGAAGAGCGTTGGATGAAGCAAACGGGATCTTTTTGTTTTTGCAAATTGGATCTTGACGTCTGTACTTTCTGAAATCAGTTGGCATTGCAAACGACGCAGTATTGCCTGCCTTTGACTCTCTTGAGTGTTCTAAGTAGATTTGTGCCACGCAAGCTATACGGCACGTGTGGAAGCTGCATGTCCTTGACTGTGACAGCTGAGCCATGCGTTTCACGCATTCTGAAGCCTTAGACAACAGTGGTCGGAGGGGTTGTTGAAATTAGCAGACTCGTTGGTCTTTCTTTTTTTTTGGTTTTTCGAGGTAGGGTCTCGCTCTAGCCCAGGCTGACCTGGAATTCACTCTGTAGTCTCAGGGTGGCCTTGAACTCTTGGCGATCCTCCTACCTCTGCCTCCCGAGTGCTGGGATTAAAGGCGTGCGCCACCACGCCCGGCTCCGGTCTTTCTTTTAAGGTTATAAGAAACTAAGGGTTAGTAAGAATATTTGTTTTAGAAGATATTTTGTTTTAATATTCTTTTCTAAATAATACAAGAATGATTTCTATCCTTTTTATAACTAAAGGTTTTATCCAGTGCTTCTCTGTTGAAAGGGTTTTTTTAATTTAAAACCTTTCTGGACCTATATCATAGGATTTGTTAAGTTTTAGAAGACCTTGTTTTCCCAGATGACATTAAAGCTTCTAAAAGTAAATGCTTTCAGTCGCAGGAATGGCAGTGCTTGAAAAGCTGATGTCAGGAGAAGTACTTGGGGTGTTTTATTAAAGTCCTTGCTCCTCGTTGGAATGCGGACTTGATTAAAACCATATGTGATTATCCAAGCAGCTTCTGCATAAGGCTTTGTATGCAGTTAGCTAATTGCATGAAGTTATTGCATTTAGCATATGATGAGGATTAAAACTGAATTTAAAAAGATCACTGAATGTTATTCTTTGTGAAACAACTTTTTGGTGCTGCTTCTCATGTATAAATCAGTACTTGGGAAAATACCACTTTATTGATAAGAATCAAGAATGAAGAATTGAACACATTAAAAATATTTTTCATTTATTTACTTATTTGAGAGAGACTGAGGGAGAGAAAGAGAGAGAGAGAGAATGGGCATGCTAGGTCCTTCAGTCACTGCAAATGAACTCCAGACACATGTACCACCTTGTGCATCTGGCTTTACATGGGGACTGGAGAATCAAACTTGGGTCCTTCTGCTTTGCAGGCAAACGCCTTAACTGCTAAGCCATCTCTCTCCAGCCCTCCTTTACATTTTTTTTTTTTGCTTTTTATATTTATTTATTTAGTTTTGTTTTTTTGAGGTAGGGTCTCGCTCTAGCCCAGGCCGACCTGGAATTCACTCTGTAGTCTCAGGGTGCCTCAAACTCACCGCAATCCTCCTACCTCTGCCTCCGAGTGCTGGGATTAAAGGCATGCGCCACCATGGCCAGCTTTTATTTTTATTTTTAATTTTTTCTATTTTATTTATTCATTTTCAAGCAGAGAGAGAGAGAGAGGGAGAACCAGGGCCACCACCTTGTGGATTTGGCCCATGTGGGTCCTGGGGAATTGAATCCAGGGTCTTAGGCACTGGAGGCAAGTGCTTTAACTGCTGAGCCATCTCTCCAGCCCCTTTATTTTTATTTTTAAAGCAGGGTCTTGCTATGTAGCCCAGGCAGACTCAAACTCATAATCCTCCTGCCTCAGCTTCCAAGTAACTGGGATTATAGGTGTGTGCTACCTTGCCTGGAAATCCCATTTTCATCAGCGCCTCTATGTCTGTATTGTGACCTTAAGGTGGATGACTGGTACACTTTGAAGCTGTGCCTGTTGGGGAAGTCGTCCTCATTTTCAGCTGGAAGGGCCTCTTGGGGTGGAGGGAGGGCGGAAGACAGCTAGCCTGGTCTGTTTGCAGCTTGCTCCAGATACCACATAGCCTCATCTGAGGATCGAGCATGACCTCTCCCCTCCCAGCCTGCTGCAGCCACAGGGGAGCTGAAGGCACTCTGCCTGTGGCCCGTCCCAGCTGTCAGGCCACCTGACCCCATGCTGCCTAGGTCTGTGGTGGGCAGGTGGTCAGTTAAGGCCCCTCCTAGGAGGAGTATTTCAAGCGGCAGCACTTTGTGCTGCAGAACTCTAGAGTCTAAATGGTGATTTTCACAATGTGGATCCTTCTGTTACTTTTGGGTTCTGTGACAAAATGCATGACGGAAGGAACTTGAGGGAGGAAAGATTTTTCTTGGCAACTGTTTTAGAAGGCATCAGTCCACCGTGGGTGGGAAGGCCTGGGTGGAGTATGGGAGCCTGTGTCTAAGGCTGCAACTTCCCAGTGGAGCAAAGAAGAAATGAAGGGCAGATCCAGGGGTTCAGCTCTCACTCACACCTACCTCCACCAGCCAGGTCCCACAGCAGCAGCCGAGGAACCTACATACATGCAAAAAGTGAGCTCTGCAAGCATAACAATCTGATTCTCTTAGGTCTTTCGTCAGAAGGCCCGAGAGGTAGAGCAGCCTCTTGCCCTGCAGGCTGGAGCGCTGCAGAGGTCTTTTCTGTCCTGAGACCTGCTCCAAGTCTGGTCACTAAGACGGTGAATGGGAACAGGAGACGAAGCCTCCAGAGCCATGGCAGACCGCCTCCAAGAAGTTCAGATCCTCAGATGCTCAAGTCCATTCCATGGAATGAAGTCGAATTGCATATTACCTATGCATCTATTCACAACTCTTTAATGACTTATCATACCTAATCCAATGTAAATGTTATTCAAATAGTTTTTATACTGGATTGTTTGGGGCATAAGGGCATACAAACACATACATGTTTAATACAGATGCAAGATATACCTACATCTACTATATATAGACATACACACAGACATTTTTGTTGTTTGTTTTTCGAGGTAGGGTCTCGCTCTAGCCCAGGCTGACCTGGAATTCACTCTGTAGTCTCAGGCTGGCCTCGAACTCACGGCGATCCTCCTACCTCTGCTGGGATTAAAGGCGTGTGCCACCGCCAAAAGTATCTTTTTGAGGCAAGGTCCCATTCTGGAGCTCAGGCTGCCCTGGAACTGACAGCAATCCTTAGGTGGTGACTTGAAAGTGAGAAGTGCAGGAGGGAGGGAGGGGTGACCACAATCCCTCCGCCCTTCAGACTCATCTAGAAACCTAGGAAGGAAGGACTTGGGAGCCTAGTTTCCTGGTGCCCAGGCCCTGCTTGGAGCTCTCTCTGTGGCTCCCAGGCCTGTGATGGGCAGGCGGCTGAGAGGAGTTAGCAAACGACTAGCTGGAGGGCTGCGGAACGGCTCAGCAAACAGGCTGAGGGCCTGAGCTGGAGCCCTGGACCCAGAAGTGGGGGGTCTCAGGAATCCACCACTCACCTTGAGGTGGGAGGCAGAAACAGGAGGCTTTTCCAGAAGCTGCCAGCAAGTGCTAAGAGCACAGCAGCAGAGTGAGACGCAGAGCGAGAAAGCCTGCCTCCAAGTGAGGCGGGAAGGCCGGGACCCCTGACTTCTGCACCCCGCGACATCTCATGAGCTCTGGAGTCAACCATTAGGCAACCCAGCCAACCATTGCAATTAGTTTAGGAAACAGGAGAGACGGCCAAGCTGCCGCTCGTCCGCACACGCCTGCTGTGCTTATTAGAAGTTCACGATCAAGTCTAAGTTTGGAGTCAAAAAGGCTGATCCTTCCTTTTGTGCAGAGCCCAGGGCTTTGCCCTGCGCTGCCAGAGACCCTCCGCGGCCTAATTCCTTAAACACCGAGAAAGTGTTGCTAGTTTCCATTCCGGCAGCTTTGGACAAGATTTATTTCCTAAGCCATATGCCGGGGTGTTTCCCTGTTTGATTTTTCCAGGGTCGTAATGGAAAGGAGAAGGGAAAAAAGAGGAAAACAAGTTGCCACCCCCACTTAAAAACATAAAACACTCCCTTTCATGTGGAACAATACACGCACGGCAGCTGGGAGCCAGCCAGAATGCACAGGTTAATGGTGGGTTTCTTCTCTCTCTCTCTCTCTCTCTCTCTCTCTCTCTCTCTCTCTCTCTCTCTCTCTCTCTTTTCTTTTCTTTTTTTTTGGGGGGGGCGGGGAACAGCATCTATTCATGGTATATGGCCAAGCTGGCCTGAAACTTACCATCCAGCCCCAGGTGGGCACGAACTGGAGATGCCCAAGAGCTGGGATTACAGGTGGACACCCACTCCCAGCTCCTGCACCTTATTTGGATGATTAGTAATTAAAGACACACCAACAATTTAGCTACAACGATTTAGCTCCTAGGAAAACAAATGTCTCTTCCAGGGCATAAGGAATCTGCGTGACACACAGAAAGACTGCAGAGCGCTGTGCACTGAGGAAGCAGTCCTTAGACTGTGACCTGGAGTCCAGCAGCGCCCGTGGCGCTTGGGAACTTGTTAAAAAATAAATTCTGGCTGGGCAGGGTGGCTCACACCTGTAATCCCGGCACTTGGGAGGCTGAGGTGAAAGGATCAATGTGAGTTCGAGGTCAGCCTGGACTACAGTGAGTTTTGGGCCAACCTGAGCTAGAGTGAGACCCTGCCTCAAAAAAACAAATAAATCAATACATTCTGGGGCTGGGGAGATGGTTCAATGGTTCAAGTGGCTTGTTTCCTTGCTTCCTTCCTTCCTGCCTTTCTTTCTTTCATCTGTTTTTTCTTCTTCTACCTTTTTTTTCTTTTCTGAGAATCTATGTAGCTCATTCAGGCTGGCTTGGTCTGGAACTCATGATCTTCCTACCTCTGCCTCCTGAGTGCTGGGATTAAAGGCATGTGCCTCCATGCCTGGCTCTTTTTAATTTTTAAAACTTTTAAATTATATGGGCTGGAGAGATGGCTCAGCGGTTAAGGCACTTACCTCCAGTGCCTAAGGCCCGGGGTTCAATTCCCCAGGACCCACATAAGCCAGACCCACAAGGTGGTGGCCCTGATATATTCTCTCTCTCTCTCTCTCTCTCTCTCTCTCTCTCTCTCTCTCTCTCTCTCTCTCTCTCTGCTTGAAAATGAATAAATAAAATATTTAAAAAAACTTTTAAATTATATTAATTTGAGAGATAAAGAGAAAGTATATTTGTACCAGAGCCTCTTGCTGCTGCAACTGAACTTCAGATGTCACTTAAAAATATTTATTTTCTTAAAAAATATTTATTTTCTCGCGAGCAGAGAGAGAATATGGACGGGACCGGGCCTCTTGGCATATTAGCTGCAGACGCAGACGCTACGTTGTCATCTGGCTTCACATGGGAACTGAAGAACTGAACCCAGGCTGATGGCTGCGGCAAGGGCCGTTGACCACGGACCCAGCTCCCCAGGACCCCTTCTTAATGGAGGCGATGCTGCTACTTAACTGGACTGTCCCCTTCATGGCCCACTTCCCCTCCTTGCCTTGTTTTCACCGTCGTGAACAATGCTGGTGCCTATAGGAGCATGCACACTTCTTCCCAAATCTCAAATTATGCTGAAGGCCAGCTTCCCAGAAACAAGGTCGCTGGACCGGGAGGAGGGCCTTCTTTTTGTTTACTTGCTTTTGTTTGGAGACAGGCTCGGTGTAGGCCATGGTGGTCCTGAACCATGGAGCTGAAGAGGACCCCGAACTCCCGATCTGGGATTCCAGGGAGCCACCGTGCCTGGCTGGAGGGACCTGCGCGGCTCCTGCTCGGTGCTGTGCACGGTGGTGCCAGGCGAGAGCGCCAGTCCCCAAGCCAGCTCGCTATGTCGGTTGAAGGAAACACGGCCTCCTGCCGGGCCAGCTCTCGGGAGGCAGAGGTAGGAGGATCGCCGTGAGTTCGAGGCCACCCTGAGACTACAGTGAATTCCAGGCCAGCCTGGGCTAGAGCAAAACCCTACCTCGAAAAACCAAAAAACAAACTTCCTCTTTTCTAAATTGAGCTGGGGAGGAAAGCTTGGGGGACTTCTTGGGGTTCATTTTCTTCTTCCACTTATTAGCCAGATTTTCATCTCCGAATACACTCGGCAGAAACTCAGCTTATGAGAAGGAAAAGTTCACTTTGGCTCACAGTTTCCGAGGTCTCTGTTCACGGTCACTCAGTGGATTCTGGGATGAGGCAGAGCGCCAGGGTTGCAGCCTGAGGCAGTGACTTCGCTCACTGAGTCAAGAGAGACACAGAAAGTGGCTCAGGCCTCTCCCCTTCAAGGGCATGCCTTCAGTGACCTAACTTCCCTCCAACTAGGCCCTGCCTCTTACAGGTCTCGCCACCTCTGAACAGTGCCACCAGCTGCATGGACCTTTGAGGCACTAGCTACCAAACTGCAGACGGCCTTCAACTTCTGCTCCTCCTGCCTCTCCCTTCCTAATATGGAGATTACTCCCACACCTGGTGTGTGCTGCTGGGGACTGAACTCGGGGCCTCATGCAAACTACGCAGGCACTTAACCCACTGAGCCACATCCCCAGTCTCAGAAGAGCTCTGTGTGCGTTTTGTTTTTCAAGGCAGGGTCTCATTCTAGCCCAGGCTGATCCTGGGATCCTCGGGGCTCGGCTCCCTGAGCGCTGGGATTAAAGGCGGGCATGTCCATGTCCAGCTAGAACAGCTCTCTTCAACACTGCTTCTCCCCTCCCCTCCTGCACTCTACCACTCGGCTCTACCCTGGCCCTGAGCACTTTAGTCTTCGGGTATTTGTTACGACTACTCCACTGGACCTCAGATTTCCCTGCTCTGAACCGATCATAAATCCTATTTTGCCAACAATCCAGAGATCCACTGCATCCTAAATCCCGAAGGGGCATCTCTGTTTTTTGTAACCTCATGTTTCAGAATGCTGGAGGTAAAGTCCCTCCCCTCCATGCCTTAATTTCCACTGCTTTTGAAGAAAGCACCACAGTATTTAGGAGTCTTGTAAGAGCCCCACATGAAGGCCCGGGGTGGTATCCTCTCACTTCACCAAGGGAAGAAAGCCAGGCCAGATCAAAGCCTCCCAGCTCTGCAGATCCCATCTTGCGTCTTGGAGAAGAGCTCCACTTTTCCCACGAAAGATCAGAAATGCCCTGACCCAACAGAGACGCTCCGGGTGTCAGGAGCTAGTCCCACGGGGTGCAGAGGCAGAATCCACCAGCTGAGACTTTCTGCGTCTTTGTTTTTCTCCGTTGCTAGGAAACTGTTTCACCATTGCTCGCTGTTTGGCGCGCCCTCTTGTGGAAGGGCATGGTGATCGCACCTGCCGTTGAGCAAGAATCTTCCTTCTTTCTCCAGGCTCTCTCCCTCTTTTCTCTTTCTGACAGGATACTTTATTTGTTTTGAGTTAGGCTCCTACTCCTGCTCAGAGCTATTGGTTTGAGGTTAGTCTGGGCTACACGAGACCCTGTCTAAAGACAGAGAGGTCTGTGTCTCCAGAAATGGCCTGCCTCAGTATCCCTTCTGTGGTCGGCCATCTCTGGAAGTGTGCCAAGAAAGTATGGCCTTGGCCGCTTGCCAACCTGATGGTTGGGGGTTCGAGGCTCATCCTCACGGACCCCACAGCTCTGCAAAGGCAGCCAGAGTGTTCGTTCTAAGCTGCCACCTTGCTGGGCCATCCCTCTGCTCAAAGCCCCTTCCTGGCTCCCCAGGGTCCCAGCTCCTTAGCACAAGTCTCAAGGCTGGAGGAGGGGACAGGGCGGTGTGTGTGATCTATGGCCCACTGTGTCGCCTCCTGATGATCATAAATGCCCAAGACCATCACATTTATTGGTCTCACCCTTTTGGAGGCTCGTGCATGAGCAAATGGCTCTGCTGCTGTGGGCAGGTGAGGGAGCGAACGAACGATGGCAGAAGGCTGAACACACCTGTGGAGCTGGCAGAAAAGCGAGAAAGGGCGGGGCATGGTGGTGCACCCCTTTAAGCCCAGCATTTGGGAGGGAGGCTGAGGCAGGAGGGTCACCGTGAGTCCAAGGCCAGCCTGGGCTAGAGTGAGACGCCGCCTTGAAAAAATTTCAGAACAAAAAACGTGGGCTTGGGCTGGAGAGATGGCTCAGAGGGTAAGGCACTTGCCTCCAGTGCCTAAGGCCCTGGTTCAATTCCCCAGGACCCACATAAGCCAGACCCACAAGGTGGTGGCCCTGGTGTGCTCTCTCTCTCTCTCTCTCTCTCTCTCTCTCTCTCTCTCTCTCTCTCTCTCTGCTTGAAAAATGAATAAATAAAATATTTTTTAAAAAGTGAGCTGGAGAGGTGGTCCAGTGGTTAAGGCGCTTGCTTGCGCAGGGAAATGAGCAAAGGAAAGGGCTGGGGTGTCTCTCTCTCTCTCTCTCCGAGGCACAGAAGGACTTCATGGACCCCACATCTGGGGACCAAGCCCTCAGCCCCGGCCTTGAGGGAGCAGGACTCTCAGCGGGGCCGGCCTCCCATGGGTGCTCTGTGCGCCTTGGCACCCGATGGACCGGGTTCTTCCCGAGTCTGTCCCTGCCGCCTGGCCCAGCACGTCCTCCGCCAGGAAAGCCGGAGAGATGGCTCAGCGGTTAAGGTGCGTGCTTGCCTGAAAGCCTAATGAGCAGGTTTGATTCCCCAGCACCTACGTAAAGCCAGATGCGCGCAGCGGTGCATGCTTTGGAGTTCATTTGCAGTGATTGAGGCGCCCGTTCTCTGTCTGCCTGTCTCTCTGCTTACAAATAATAAATAAGTACTTTTTAAAATCTTTAAAAAACTCATGGCCAGGTGTGATGGCTCAGGCCTTTAATCCTAGCACTTGAGAGGCTGAGGTAGGAGGATCACAGTGAGTTTGAGGCTAGCCTGGGCTACAGAGTGCAGCGTGAGTTCCAGGTCAGCCAGGCCTAGGGCCTCTGCCTCCAAACAATTTTTTTAAGTCATGGTAGGGTTGGGGAGATAGCCCAGTCAGTCAAGCGTTTGCTGAGCAAACATGAGGATCTGAGTCCAGCCCCAGAGCCCACATTAAGAATAAAAGTGGGGGCTGATAGTTCAACCTTTGTTCAAAGGCGCTTCCTTGCAAAGCCTGCCAGCCCAGGTTGGATGCCCCAGAACCCATGTAAAGCTAAGTGCACAAAGTGGTGCATGCATCTGGAATTCATTTGCAGCAGCCAGAAGCCCTGGCATACCCAAGCGCCACACACATACACACACTTCAAAATAAAAAATTAAAAGCGTGATGAGCAGCTGGGTAGATTGTTCAGTGAGTAGAGCGTTTTCTGTGCAAACGTGAGGGCCTGAGGAGTCCTGAGACTGAGAGACCATTTGAGTTTGATCCCTAGGATCTACAGAAACAGCTGTCTATCACCCCTGTCCTGTAGGACAGCAGACGGCACTGGAGCTGGCGAAAATAAAAGCAAAAACCCCAGCAGGCTCCAGGATGTGCAGAAGAACAATGGAGCCCCTGAGGCTCGCCCTGGCCTGCAGGTGAGCACACAGGGGCCACATGGACACAGGGACGTACACCACACTCACACTCAAGCAAAGAAAGCGTTGTGAGCCAGGTGGGTGGTTGCGCACGCCTTTGATCCTCGTACCTGGGAGGCACAGGTAGGAGGATCACCTGAGTTCAAGGCCAGCCTGAGACTACAGAGTGAATTCCAGGTTATCCTGAGCTGGAGCAAGACCCTGCCTCACCCCCCCACACACACACTGTGGTGCAAGTGTATATTCCAGCCGTGGGAGGGAGGGGAGACAGGTGCATCCCTGGGGCTCACTGGCCTGTCCCGTCTCTTGGGCAAGTTCCGGGCCAAGGAGCCATCCTGTCTACAAACAACACAAACAGGTGGGCGGTACCTGAGGAACGACACCTGAGGATCTCTGGCCTCTACACATGCTATATGGTGGCCATGTTAGCCTTTTGCATGTCCAGCAAGCATTCTAGCACTGACCTACACTCCTAGCGCCTTTAGAACAATTAAAATTATCATTCGTGTTGGGAAAGGGCGTTCCTGAATAGCCCAGGCTGCTGTTGTCTCATTTCTTTTTTTTAATATTTTATTTATTCATTTTCAAGCAGAGATACAGAGAGAGAGAGAGAGCGAGAGAGAGAGAGCACCAGGGCCACCACTTTGTAGGTCTGGCTTATGTGGGTCCTGGGAAATTGAACCCAGGGCCTTAGGCACTGGAGGCAAGTGCCTTAACCGCTGAGCCAACCCTCCAGCCCCGTTGTCTCATTTCTGAATGTTGGAATTATTGGCCTGTTTCGACATCTGGTGTCTTGTCAACAGTGCTAAGAGGAACACATACTTCTCCTCTTCTTGGTCGTCGTCTTTGTTTTTGATGCAGAGTCTCACTCGAGTCCAAGCTGACCTGAAACTCGCTCCGTAGCTCAAGCTAGCCTTGAACTCACAGTGATCCTCCTACCTCAGCCTCCCAGAGATAGGTGCCAACACCCAGCCTTTATATTTTTTATTGGCAATGTTCATATATGTGCATAAAGTATTTTTTTAAATATTGTTTATTTTTGCAAGCAGAGAGAGTCAAAGAGAGGGAGAGTCCGCGCACACCAGGGCCTCTGGCCACTGCAAATAAACTCCAGACGCATGCAGCACTTTGTACATTTGGCTTGCACGGGTACTGGGGGACTGAAACCGGGCAGTTGGCTCTGGGGGCAAGCATGTCACCCACTAAGTCATGTCTCCAGCCCAGGCGTTTGGTTTATTAGCCCCCATTACCTCTCTTTCCCTTTGCCACCTCTAGGCTGCCCTGGAATTCACTCTGCAGTCCCAGGCTGGCCTTGAACTCAGTGATCCTCCAGCCTCTGCCTCCAAAGTGCTTAGATTAAGGATGTGTGCTGCCATGCCTGGCCAAATATTTCTTTTTAAAACTATTTTTATTATGTATTTGAGAGAGAGAATGGGCACCCCAGGACCTCTTGTTGCACACACACGCTAGGCCAGGCACCACTCTGTGGATCTGGCTTTACGTGGGTGCTGGGGAATGAAACTGGCTGGAAGGCTTTGCAGTCAAGCCCTTTAAACTCTGAGCCGTCTTCCAGCCCTATTTATTTATTTTCAAGGTATGGCCTCACTCTACCTGAGGCTGACCTGGAATTCACTCTGCTCCAGGATGGCCTCAACTCATGGTGACCTCCTACCTCTGCCTCCCAAGTGCTGTGATTAAAAGGTGTGCGCCACCACAATCCCCAGCTCTTCTGAAAAATTATTTGCAAGGTGGGCGTGGTGGTGCACACCTTTAATCCCAGCCCTCGGGAGGCAGAGGTAGGAGGAGTTTAAGGCCACCCGGAGACTACATAGTGAATTCCAGGTCAGCCTGAGCTAGAGTGAGGCCCTACCTCGAAAAACCAAAATTAAAAGAAAATTATTTACGTGTGGGGGTGGGTGTAGGTGTGCCAGGGTCTCTTGCAAATGAACACCACTTTTGCATCTGGCTGTATGTGGGTGCTGGGGAATCAAACCCAGGCTGATAGGCTTTGCAAGCAACTGCCTTTAAACTCTGAGCCATCTCCCCAGCCCTCCAAATATTTTTTTAAATCCCTTTTGCATAAATGCCCAGGAGTGGGATTTCTTGCATTCCTCTTTGAAATAGTTTGAGGGACCATCACACTATTTTCTTTTTCTTTTTTTTTTCCTTTTTGGCTCTTCGAGGTAGGGTCTCGCTCTAGTCCAGGCTGACCTGGAATTCACTATGTAGTCTCAGGCTGGCCTTGAACTCACGGTGATCCTCCTACCTCTTCTTCCCGAGTGCTAGGATTAAAGGCGTGCACCACCATGCCCGGCTCATCACACTATTTTCTGCAGCAGAGTTGGAAGATTTAAACGTTGCTGACATTTTCTCTGGCTCTGGGTTGAGATTTCTGTTGAGAAATTATGGGGCAGATACCCTTGGTCCCACAGCTCTAGAACAGCCTCCTCAGGCCCCAGGAGAGCCATCCAGGCGGCCCTAGTGCCCCTCCTCAGAGGTCTGGGATCCAGCGTGGTTCCAGGCTTCTCAGTTCTCCTAGCTCAGCTCAGGGCTAAGCCGAGAGCTGAGTGCCAGGATGCCATCCCTGACGGCATCCACCACCTTCTCCACTTGAAACTCCTTCTGGGGCCTGGGGACGTGGCTTGGCAGTTGAAGGCACTTGCTTGCAAAGCCTGCTGGCCCGAGTGGGATTCCTCAGGACCTACATAAAGCCAGATGCACCAAGAATATGCAATTCTTTTATAGTGGCAAGAGGATCTTGGATGGCCTGGAAGTCGTCACACAGACTAGGCTGACCTTGAACTTACAGTGAGTCTCCAGCCTCTGCCTCCCAAGCGCTGGAACTGAAGATGTGCTCCACCACACCAGATCCCTTCTAGTCGCTGTCGCCCTTGGTGTGGGAGTGTGGACTGTACCTGGCCAGTAAAGCCGGACGTCACCTAGTACCTCCTTCAATCTAGATTCTGTGTCTCCATCAGGAATGCAAACTGCAATCGATTTAGCTTTGAGTCCTTTTCACTCTCTGGCTCCAAGCCTTTCTTACAGGAGTGTTGGCAAAGCGCTTCTTCCCGTCCCCACCTGGACCGAAGATCTGGCCTTGGTGTGAGAATCTACAGGCTCCTCCTCTTCTGCACTTTATAAGTAGGTTAAGTGCCTGCCCTTCAGACAGACTCTCCTCACGCACCCTACAGGAACATTTAACTGACTCCGATTAGTACAGGGAAGAGAGCATTTATTTTAATCTCGGAGGGATCCAGGGCAACAGGGCTGTCACTGGGTGATGGGGCTGTGGCTTTAGTCCCCAATCTCTTACCTGCAACAGGTTCACTGGGGACCTAGACTGACAGCTCCCTGCCTCAGGGCAATGGACTGTCTGCCCATCCCGGGATGGCTCTGTAGGGGCTCTGAACTTGCAGGCATAGCCTGGATGGGAGAGAGCCTGGAGCCATTCGGACTCCAGCCTGCAGGGCCCAGGTGCTCCTCGGATCAAGAACAGCCTTCTTGCTAACCCAGGGGCCCCTCCTTCCAACCTCCCTCCTGGCACTGGACTGTGTGCCAGGCTGCCCAGTGACATTCTGCTGGTGCCACGGTTCCGATCACGTGGAAGGAAAGGAGCTCTTTATTGCTCTGGCTTGGCCTCCCGGTGTCTCCCAGCAGGTTGCTCTTGGGCGAGTTGGTGGTCCCATGGGGCCTGGCTCAGCCGCCATCAGCGGGTGGTCTCAGCTGGTCTTCCCGAACCTTGGAAGGCAGAGCCAGTAGAATGGCATAGGCTTCTGCCAAGTCCCCCTGCCCCCTCCACCTAGAGAGCTGGCAAACCCAAACCACTGGTGGGCGTCCCTGTGTCGCCCTTATTAATTAAAAATAGCAGGCAGACACAGACCGGCTTCGCTGCCCCGAGGCTCGTGCTGAGTCAGGAGTGTGGCTCAGCACTTTCCGAGCCTGCTGAGGCCTCGGGTTCCCTCCCTGCACCCCTCCCCCATCTACTTTAGCCCAGCCTGGTCACTTCAGCTGTGCGACCCTAGGAATCTCCACGTCTTCATTTGCCCATCAGACAGGAGGACTAAACACAAGGGGGGGGGAGGTGGGCTGAGCAAGTGCAGAGCGCCTCGCTTTTCTCAGGCTTTACACTTGAGTCCTGCATCATTCCACGGGATTCCTGATCCTACTGACTTTTCCATTTAAGAAAACTGAGATTCAAAGAGGCCGTGGGAGGGATGGGGTGTGGCTCTGTAGTGGAATGCCTGGGGCCTTGGGTTCTACCCTCAGCACAGAAAAAAAAAGGCTTCTGGCCATCTAGGGTCACAGAGCAAAGGTAGAACTCGAACCCAAGCCCCAAGCCTCTACAGTCTTTCCTAGATGCTAAACTGTTTCCAAGCAGAAGACCCTGTGGGGGGAGGGACAGATGCAGGAGGGTGTGAGCTTACCTAGCAGCCTGAACTTCTGGAAGAGGGGGATGAAGCCACGCAGAACGCTGTGGATCCGGAACACTGCTCGGGACCAAAGGAATCGCCAGTCAGCTCAGTGACACCTCAAGGGACCCCAGATCAGGCCCGGCCCCTGCTGCTCTGGACAAAGGCCCAAGGCAGGTAAACAAAGCCCCAACAATTCCAGGCTAACTTAGATAACAGCTCTGGGCTTATGATGGGGGAAAACAAGTCGGGGACCGACAGCTGTACCAGGAACAGGGCTCGTCAGGATGCCTAGTTCTTAGGTGTTTGCCTCTCGAAACTGTTTTCCTTGTGTTTTTATGAAACTGCCCATTTTTTCCATGAGGGTCTGCCAATGACCTCGAATTAACCTTGAACTTGGCCACTGAGAAAACACGAGCATGAGGAAATTCTTTTTTAAAAAGTTTAGGGACTGGGAGGGCTGGAGAGATGGCTCAGCGGTTAAGACACTTATCTCCAGTGCCTAAGGCCGGGGGTTCAATTCCCCAGGACCCACATAGGCCAGATGCACCAGGTGGCGCCTGTGTCTGGATTTCCTCTCTCTCTCTATCTGTATGTATCTCTCTGCTTGCAAATAAATAAATAAATAATATTTTTTTTAAAGTTTAGGGACTGGGAAGAAAGCTGATATTCAACGTTGAATTCAGTGGTCCAAGTGCTTGTTTGCAAAGCCTGCCAGCCTGGGGTTCAATTCCCAGGACTGGATGTGCACGCATGTGCGACAGCAAATACCCTGCACACACACAAGGAAATGACTCTTTCTAAAGTTTAGGGTGGGGCTGGAGAGATGGCTCAGAGGTTAAGGCACTTGCCTCTAGTGCCTAAGGCCCTGGGTTCAATTCCCCAGGTCCCACATAAGCCACACCCACAAGGGTGGCCCTGGTGTGTTCTCTCTCTCTCTCTCTCTCTCTGATTGAAAATGAATAAATAAAATATTAAAAAAAAAATAAAAAAAAAATAAAGTTTAGGGTGTGACTCTCAGCAAGCTTGGTGGCCAGTGCAGCTGCCCCTGGTCCCCCAGGAGCCTGTGGGTCCCGGCGGCTTTTCGGCTTACCCAGCCCAAAGTAGATGCCCACGGTCTCCAGGGAGGCGAAGGTGAGCAGGCCAACGCCAAGGGACATGAACCAGTCTGTGGGCAGGGAAGGACAGGGTCGGCTGCAGGCAGAGATGCCCCTGCCCCCAGGCGGCCCCTCTCGGGAGGTCCTCAGGGCTCCTCACCTGCGCAGTAGTGATAACACACAAGCAGGGCCCCGATGGCAAAGCAGAGGAGAACGAAGTGAAAGAACTCGTCTGCAAGGCGGAGGGAGGCGGATTAGTCTTCCTCTGCTCTCCTTCCCTCCCTTCTTTTCCCCTCCCTCCTCCGTCTTCCTTTTGCCTTTTTATTTTTGCAACCCAGGACATCAGACGTTACAGACCCTCTCTGGTCTGCGTTCCTTGAGGACCTTCAACTTCTGATCCTCCTGCCTCAGCCCCCGGAGGGCTGGGACCTCATTCCTGTCTTCGTTTTTAAAGGACTGTGGTGCTGGCCGCTGACCAGTCAATGCAAACAGGGCTCAGGGCCCCCTTTCCAGCACCCAGATCCTTGCTTTTGGAACACGCGGGCCATGAAGCTTGTGTTTTACTTCTGCTTCTCATTTCCCCTCCCCTGCCTTCCCGGTTCCAAGTTTCTGAGCAGGGCAGGATGTCCGTCTGCCTGCCGCCCTGTGCAGAAACTCCAGGGGCCAGAACAGGATCGCAGCAGAGTCAGCATTGGAATAGCGGAACGAATGCTAAAAACAGCCACGCAAACCACAAAGGCAGCCAGTGTAAAGCTGCAGCTCTAACAGAGGTGTGGAGGCCGGAGGTCAGGAGAGGGCACAAAAGGGGCTCCTGCACTCGCCCGGAAGAAACAGGGCATGACAGCACCCGTCTGTAGTCCCAGACTCGGGAGGCTGAGGCAGAAGGGGCTCAAGTTTGAGGCCAGGCTGGACTTTGTAGTAAGGCCACCTCAAAAAAACAGAAGCAAAATAACATCATCATCAGCCAGGCGTGGTGGCGCACGCCTTTAATCCCAGCACTCGGGAGGCAGAGGTAGGAGGATCGCCATGAGTTCAAGGCCAGCCTGAGACTACGTAGTGAATTCCAGATCAGCCTGGACTAGAGCGAGACCCTACCTCGAAAAATAAAAACATAAAACAGAAGCAAAATGGCATCATCATCATCAGCAACAAAAACCCCAAAGAAAACAAATCAACAGGGGACAAAATAAGCCCTGTGGCTTGTGGAAGGACAGAGCCAGAACGGTACAGAATCTCCACAAAGGTACAGAATCTCCAAGCAGATGAAGGGCGGCCAGCTTCTCCCTTGGGGCCTAACTTGTGGGGAATCGATCTGGACACGGGCTGCACGTGAGACTCTGGGTCTCAGTCCCATGAGCCCCACTTCACTGCATTCGTTCCAGCAAGTGCCCGACATCCCTGGCTGCACAGACAACACGAGGGGCTCAGGCTCAGGTCACCCGCTCCTTTTGCAGCAACTCAAGATATTTCTAGGGTGGAGAGACGGCTTAGTGGTTAAGGCATTTGCCTGCAAACCAGAAGGACCCAAGTTCAATTCCCCAGTGCCCACAGAAAGCCAGATGCACAGGGTGATGCATGCATCTACAGTTCGTTTGCAGTAGCTGGAGGCCCTGGCGCACCTATTCTCTCTCTCTCTCTCTCTCTCTCTCTCTCTCTCTCTCTCTCTCTCTCTGCCTCTTTCTCACTCTATCTCAAATAAATAAATAAATATTTTTAAAGATCCTTCTAGAATGACTACTTGTTTCATCTAAAACCTTGGGCTCCCCTCCTACCCTTACCTTCACTCTGGAAGTCTCCTTGGATTCCAAGCCTAGAGAGGAAGATCCCACTACGGCTCTCATCCTTCCTTCTCCAGAGTCTGGACTTCTGGTACCTCATGAATAGCATAGCCTGACCACATCTGGTGATGGCCTGAGAGGCCTTTGTCACCCTGTGACGTCATGGAGATCAAAAGGAACCCAGGTCCAGTCCTCAAGCCCAGACCAGCCCCTTCACTAGCTCGAAGGACTCCTTGAGCCTCTGTTTCCACTTTTGAAAGATGAGCACCATGGTCTGTCCTACCTCTGAGGTGACCATACTGAAGAGGGGACACCACAGGGGTGGCGAGGGCTACAACTGTTCTAGGCCATCAGCTGCCCGGCACCCATGGGCCTCTGGGGCAGCCAGGAGGGCACAGCCGTGAACACGGCTCCTTACCATCTTTCTCAATGTTCAGTCTTCTTAACTCGGAGGCCTCCGCTTCTCCTTAGGAACGAGAGAGGGACGAGTGTTTAACCTTGGAGAGCCTGGCACGTGGGATTGCCCCTGTCCACACGCGGAGTTATCTCTGGACGCCGGTCTGAGGCAGAGGGCACTCACAGCAGAAGCAGGACCCCAAGATGGGAGGGCTGTCCGGAGCCCCCCTCGGCCTCCCTCCCCAGGCCTCCACCTTGACGCCGCTGGTCCTGATATCCCTACTGGGACTGGCCCACCCTCACAGGCCTGCTCTTGTCCCCTGGCCCCTGGAATCCGGGTGGCCTCCTGCTGTCCTCCGAGCGTGTATAGTTACCACTGGCTGAGCCGGAACCAGAACCTCTTCTTCGGAGTCCTGGAAGAGGAACAGCATGCTGGGGAAGGCCATAGTGACAGGTGACCTCTCCAGCCACCAAGGGATGTTTCTGTCTGGCCGCCTCTTGCCCGGACCCACTCCAATCTCCCTGAGTGTCGTACCCAGGACGTCCCCAGCACCCATGATTCCCTCTCCTACTGGGGACTCACCCGACTCCCCAGCAGGGACGACTTCTCCAGCAGCACCTGCACAAAAGGAGAACCGTGAGCAAGCATGGCTGCCCTTTCCTGGGACAAGCTCCGTGGTGGGGGGTAGGGTCTGCTCGAGACGCATGGTCTGGTGTGGGCCCGTGGGGGTCAGGCGCAGGCCGGAAGGGCCCTGCTCCACCCACAGGCCACTGCCCACCCCAAGCTGGTCTCTGAGCACCTGCTCAATCTTACATTCTTCCATTGCCCCAGGATTTGCTCAGTTACGCAAGCATGAGGACCAGAGTGTTAGTCCTCAGAACCCACATTAATGTCAAGCACGGTGTGACGTGCCTGTAACCCCTGCTTTGAAGGCAGAGCTAGGAGAACCCCTGGGGCTTGCTGGCTAACTGCTGAATCCATGAGTTCTGTGCTCAACAAGAAACCCTACCTCAAGGCAAAGAGTGCAGAGCAATTGAGGAAGACACCTTATGTCAGCTTCTGACCTCCACGTGCACGCACACCGCATATACATAAAAAATCTGGTGCTGGTTGTGGTGGCACAGGCTGGAAGGATATTGCTGAAGAGGTGGAGGCAGGAGGATCATGAGTTTGAGGCCAGCCTGGGCTACACATTTCACCGGGCGTGGTGACGCACGCCTTTAATCCCAGCACTCGGGAGGCAGAGGTGGGAGGATCACCATGAGTTCAAGGCCACCCTGAGACAACACAGTGAATTCCAGGTCAGCCTGGACTAGAGGGAGACCTGACCTCGAAAAACCAAAAAAAATAAAAATAAAAATCTGGCAACCCTTGTAGAATCGGTCGTTCTGTGTGTCTAAGACTCGATCCTAGGATTTCCAAGGATACCAAAACCTGGATGATCAAAGTTTCTTATATAGTTAAATGGTACAATTTGCATATAAGCTATGCACATTCCAGAGAGAGAGAGAGAGAGAGAGAGAGAGAGAGAGGGCATGCCAGGGTCTCCTGCTACTGCAAACAAACTCCATATGCATGCACCACTTTGTGCATCTGCCCTTATGTGGGTGCTGGGGAATCGAACAAGCAACCACCTTTACTGCCGAGTCATCTCTCCAGTCCTATCGAGTATTTTTGACCCAAGGTTTGAGGTTTGATTTGCTGAATCTCCAGATGCAGAAGGACTATGGCTGTGTGTGTGTGTGTGTGTGTGTGTGTGTGTGTGCGCACGCGCGTGTGTGCAGGCGGAATGCTGTGGATTGAACTCAGGGCATGCTAAGCATGCACTCTTCCACCGTACTATACCCCCGCCCTCTTTTTTACTTCTTGGTTTGAGAGAGGGTCTCACTAAATTGCCCAAGGTGACCTTGAACTTTCCATCCTCCTGCCTCAGCCTTCCCAAGTAGAGGCTTGTGCTACCAGACTGGACTGCTCTTGCTTGCTGGGCATTTTTTTTTTTAGCTAGGGTATTGCTATACAGCTCTGGCTAGCCTGGTTTGGAACTTACTATGTAGATCAGGCTGACCTCAAACTTGTGGCAATTCTCCTGCCTCTGCCTCCGGAGTGCTAGGATTACCACCACAGTCAGCCACCCTTGTTTTTTAATTATTTTTAACCTACGTAGGGTCTCCCTCTAGTCCAGGCTGACCTGAAATTCACTATGGAGTCTCAGGCTGGCCTTGAACTCACTTTGAACCTTCTACCTCTGCTTTCTGAGTGCTGAGATTAAAGGCATGAGCTACCACCCTTGGTTTTTTTTTTTTTTTTTTAGATAAATTCTTGCTATGTAACCCAGGATGATTTGGAAACCTTTTTTTTTTTTTTATCGAGGCAGAGTCTTGCTCTGAGTCATTCCACTGGTCACCACCACACTACCATCTGGAAAGAGAAGCTTCTCTGGCCAGAAGTTACAGTAGCAGTCATACATGGGTATACACATTTTTTAAAAAGTGCTTACAAGGCAGTTTGATGGGCATTATATATGCATTTAGCCAGACAACAGCAGGCATTACTCCCCTAGGGTTCATGACCTCCCCCACCATAGGCTTTTTTTTTTTCTTTTTTTCGAGGCAGAGTCTTGCTCTAGTCCAGGCTGACCTGGAATTCACTATGGAGTCTCAGGGTGGCCTTGAACTCACAGCAATCCTCCTACCTCTGCCTCCGGAGTGCTGGGGTTAAAGGTGTGCACCACCACATCCGGCTTTGGAAATCTTTTTGACTTTACCTGTGGAGTTCTGGAATTACAGGTGTGCCTCATCATGTCTGCAACATATTTACCTGCTTATCCAAGACGTGGCCTCAATGTAAAATGTCCCCAATAAGCTCATGGGTTTGAACATGTTCCCCTGCTGGGGCTGCTTTTTGGACAGGTTATGGAGCCTCGAGCGATGGAGACTTGCGGAATGAAATGGGTCAGTGGAGCCTGATTTTGTAAGCTGGCCCCACTTCCTGTCTGTCTACTGCTTCCTCACTCTGGCTCAGTGTGACCAGCTCTGTCTCCCACTCCTGACTCCATGGCTTCCCACCATCATGGATTTTACCCACAAAACTGTAGGCCCCCCAAAAATCCTTTCCTCCTTTAAGTTGTTCTGTTCACAGTAAGGACACTCTGCATCAAAGATGCCGTCAGTCTATGGCCGTACCACCCTGAATGTGCCTGATCTCATCTGGTGCCATCACATGGGCTGGAGAGGTGGCCCAGCAGTTCAAGGCACCGCTGGTAAAGCCTGACAGCTGAGGTTCAATTCCCCAGAACTCACATAAAGCCAGATGCACAAAGTGGCACATGCATCTGGAGTTTCTTTGCAGTGGCAGGAAGCCCTGCAGGGCCCAGGGTCATACCCACTCTCTATGTCTCTGTTTCTCTTTCTCTCAAAAACATCAAGTGAGCATGGTATGGCAGTGCACTTGGGAGGCTGAGGTAGGAGAATAGTTGTGAGTTCAAGGCCAGCCTGGAGTTGCAGAGCTCCAGATCAGCCTGCCTAAAAACAACAACAACAACAAAAATCAAAGCAACAGCCTGTGACCAGATAAAGCATGTCTGCGCACCCTCAGGCCACCACTTTGTAATCGCTACCTGCTTAAGCCTTTCTTGATACAGGTAAGGGCTCCAACCACCAGATCTGAGCTCAGGGAGCCACACCGGGATGTAAACTTGGGCCTGGTCTCCACCCACTGCCCGGCCATTGACTAGGCTGTTAAGGGTGAGCTGAGCCCTGAGCTGCAACTCTGTGCCTTCACCCTTCATGTCTGGTCCTTGGTACCTATTCTAGCGTCCTAGCTGTCACCTTCCTCCCTCAAGAAGGGCAGCAGGATCCTGTGTGATCCCACCAACCACCGCTCCAATCCTGTGTGTTTCCTGATTCTCTTGTCCAACGCCACTAGACCCGCCATTACCTACCTCCACAGAGCTGAAGCTCCCCCAACAGCACGTCCACTTCCCCATGGTCAGCACCTGGGAGGAGGCAAACCCCTTGGTCAGCTCTCTGCAGTATCCCATGGCCACCTCCACGTCCCATGGGTCTGAAACCCTCAAAATTATCACAGCCCTTGGCCTCTCCAGAGGTGACCATGTTCCACTGGCAGGAACTGCAGGCCTGGCAGGACCTGGCCCCACTCAGTCAATAACTGAGCTCTTATGAGGTGCCCAAAGTGTGCTGATTCAAATTTAATATTTCATTTCATTTGATCCTCATGGAAATAATATGAAGATATTAGTAATCTCTACTCATTGTGCAGATAAGGCATTTGAAGCTCAAAAAATTCAGTTAGGGGGCTAGAGAGATGGTTCAGCGGTTAAGGCACTTGCCTCCAGTGCCTAAGGCCCTGGGTTCAATTCCCCAGGACCCACATAAGCCAGACCCACAAGGTGGTGGCCCTGGTGCGCTCTCTCTCTCTCTCTCTCTCTCTATCTATCTCTCTGCTTGATAAATGAATAAATAAAATATATAAAAAACCACCATCAGCTGGCAATCAAGCATTCAGAACACATTAAGTTTATGGGGGACATCTGAATCAAACTACCACAAAATAATACCCCATATATTTAAAAAAAATTCAGTTAGGACTCAGAGAATAATATCTTAGTGGCAGAGTGCTTGCCTAGCATGTAAGAGAGACTGGGCTTGATCTTCAATACAGGGAAACAGAAAAGAAAAAAAAAGACTGGAGAGATTGCTCAGTGGTTAAGGCGCTTGCCTGAAAAACCTAACAACCCGAGTTCAATTCCCACTACCTACATAAAGCCAAATACACAAAGTGGTACATGCATCTGGAGTTTGTTTGCAGTGGCTGGTAACCCTGGCATGCCCATTCTCTGTCTCTGTCTCTCTCTGCTTACAAATATATATACATATACATGTATATTTTAAGTTGTTATTTTCCCTAATCATATAGGAAATCCTAACTTTACCAGGTCTGACACGAATCTTGTATTCTTGATTTTTTTCCATCCCTCGTTCCTTCCCCCCCCTTTCTTCTTTTTAATGTTAGAGATCGAACTTCTGCATGCTAAGCATATATACCACACCCAGCTACATCCCCAGCCTCACTTTGTATCTCTAGAAACAGAACCCAGGGCTCAGTTACAGCTTCATGGGGGCATTTATAGGAGAATACAGTGAGGGGGGGACAAACCGGGCGTGGTATGCATGCCTTTAATCTCAGCACTCTGGAGGCTGAGCGAGGAGCATCACTGTGAGTTTGAGGCCAGCCTGGGACTACAGAGTGAGTTACAGGTCAGCCGGGGCTAGAGTGAGACCTAGCCTCAAAGAAACCTAAATAAATAAATAAAAGTAATTCCAGCCCTAGGGAGGCTGAAGCAAGTGTGAGGCCAGCCTGAGCTACATAGTGTGACTGTCTCAAAAAAACAAAAAAGAGGGCTTGAGATAGAGCTCAGTGGTAGGACATTCACCTAGCATGTATGAGCTCTAGGCTCAACCCCCATTAGTGGAAAAAAAATTGAAGGGAAATAGGAGAAAGCCAGCTTCTTTTAGGCAGTTTCAGTTAGAAATTGAAGCCCGGGGCTGGAGGGATGGCTCAGTGGTTAAGACACTTGTCTGCAAGGCCTAGTGATGGGTTCTATTCCCCAGTACCCATGTAGTGCCAGATGCACAAAGTGCTGCATGCATCTGGAGTTCATTTGCAGCATCCGAAGGTCCTGGCATACCCATTCTCTCTCTCTTCTCTCTCCTTGCAAATAAATAAAATATTTTTTAAAAAGAAAGAAAATTGCCAGGCGAGGTGGTTCACGTTTTTAATCCCAGCATTCGGGAGGCAGGGTCTCGCTCTAGTGCAGATTAACATGGAATTCACTCAGGTCTCCAAGTGGCCTCACGTTGGCCGTCCTACCTCTGCCTCCAGGGTGCTGACATTAAAGGTGGGCGCACCATACCTGGCTTTTTTTCTCTTTTTTTGACAGGGTCTCACTATGGCGTTCTGGCTGGCCTGGACCTAACTATGGAGAGCAGGCTGCCCTCTACCTGCCTCTGCCTCTGCTACAGTCCCTTCTCCATTTTACAAATATGCGTGAATGCCAAAAAAAAAAAAAAAAAAAGAGCTTTCATTGCAACAAAGTCAATGAATTTGAAAAATTGCAATCAATATAGAAATAAATACGGAAAATGAAGAAAAAAATTACCACTAATTTGAGCCTGGCATAGTGGCTGATCCTTTTAAACTTCCTGGTCCCAGAAAGACCTCCAAGGACTCTCAAGTTGATTACTGAGTTGCTGAAAAACCACCACCACAACAAAACCCCTCAAAAGATGAAACTTTTGCATCAGGCTGTTCGTGAACAGGATACATCGGGGAAGGTCTTCCCAGTAACGGTAACAGTTCCTTTAGAGCTCTGATTGTATACTAGGTGCTAAGACTTTTTACGTGTAGGGAAATATCGTGTGTGTTGCTGGTGATGGAACCAGGGCTTTGCACGTGCTAAGCAAGCATTCTACCACTGAGTCACACCCAGACCTAAATGCACTCCCTACCTGAAGAGGAAGAGGAAGATGAGGAAGAGGAGGAGGAGGAAGAGGAAGAAGAGGAGGAGGAAGACTTGTCTCTCTCATCCTGCTCTGGAGGTTCCCAGTCTTGCTTGTGGAACTCTGTCTTTCCATCTGAGGGGCACACACAAGAAAGGCCATGAGTGCTTCCTGCCCCTCCCATCCCAGTGCCCACACAGCCTTCCCATGGACCCATGGAGAACTCAGGGGGACCAGGAGGGGGGATGCTAGGCCAAGGGAAGGTGCCAGGGGTCAAGGTTCTCAGAGACCCTGGGCTTCTAGGACAGAACATGGGCCCGGGAAAAGGGGCTTCTAAACCTCCTTGACCTGCTCAAGAACCACCAGACTCAGCCGGGCGTGGCGCACGCCTTTAATCCCAGCACTCAGGAGGCAGAGGTAGGAGGATCGCCGTGAGTTCAAGGCCACCCTGAGACTACATAGGGAATTTCAGGTCAGCCTGGACTAGACCGAGACCCTACCTCGAAAAACTGGAAAAAAAAAAAAAAAAGTCCAAGAACCACCAGACTCAAAGCAAATTCCAGGTAAGGAGTATCTGTGCATTCCGGGAAAGATGAGATGTGATCAAGCCCTAAACCTTCCCATCCTCCATGCAGGGGCCTCCAGGACAAGCCCCTCGAGACTCCTGAGACCTGGGGAGCCATGAGGATCTGCTCACTAGAGTCCCAGGGACAGACTGGACTAAACACATCTGCGTGGGTGTGCATGGGTGTAAAATCACGACTTCCCTATGGCCTCTGTGGAGGGGGGGAGGCACTGTGCCACATGAACCAAACAAGGCCTTTGTCTGCCCCGAGCTGGACCCTTCTCCCAAGTGGCTGTGCCCCAAGTCTCTGAGAAGGCAAACATACACTCTGGATCTTCCACCTCTCTGTGGACTTTGCTGCTCTCTTGAGACTGGGAAGAGGATCCAGAAGGCTCCATGTCTTTTCCTGCAGGAATAATAATAGTGCATCATTATCTTCACTTTAGTTAATATCCTTTTTTTTTTTTTTTTTTTTTTGGTTTTTCGAGGTAGGGTCTCACTGTAGCCCAGGCTGACCTGGAACTCACTATGTAGTCTCAAGGTGACCTTGAACTCATGGCGATCCTCCTACCTCTGCCTCCCTAGTGCTGAGATTAAAGGCATGTACTGCCATGACCTGGCTTTTTTGTTGTTTTTTGAGACAGTCTTGTATATAACCCAGACTTATCTCAAATTTGTTATAATCCTCTGCCTCAGCTTCTGATTACTGGATTTCTGGGAGTGAGCCAACACACTTGGACTTTTTCTTTTTTGTGGTGGTATTGAGGATTGAACCTAGGGCCTGACATATGTTAAGTAGGCTCTCAAGCACTGGGCCACGTCTCCAGCCCTTTTAATGTTGTTTTTCTCCTAATTTTGAGACAGGGTTTTCCTCATTTGCCAGGTTAGCCTCAAACTTGCAATCCTCCAGCTTCAGCTACTAAGTAGCTGGGATTAAACATGTTTATCACATCTGAAAATATCGATTTTGTCATAATCAAACCAAGGCTTTTAAAATAGTTTTAGCTGCAAGGAGAGAGAAACACACACGCCAGGGCTTCCAGACGCTGCAAAAAGTCCAGCCGCATTTGCCCTGTTGTACGTCTGGCTTTCCGTAGGTAATGAGGAATCAAACCCAGGTTCTTAGGCTTTCCAGGCAAGTGCCTTAACAGCTAAGCCTTCTCCCCAGCCCTAAAGTAATTTTAAAATTCACTTATTATTGTTATTTGCATATTTGATGTGTGTGTGTTGCCTTGGCACCTGTGGGGAGGTCAGAGACAATATCAGGGTGTTGAGTGTTGGTCCTCTCCTTCCACCCATTTGAGACTGAGCGCTCATTATTTTGCTGCTGGGAAGCCGGATTAGCTGACTCCACCTCCCATGTGGATTACAGATGTGGTGCCCGGCCATCAGGCCTATCCTTTCTATGGTTTTGTTGTTGTTGTTGTTTGTTTGTTTTATTTTTGCATTTGAAAACATTTTTAGACAGGATCTTTGGCTAAATTGTCAAATTAGCCTCAATCTTGCAATCCAGCTGGGATGCTGTGCCCAGAAATGCTTAGTGGATCTTGGGGAAGGAGGAATGCGCACACACACCTGTTACAGACGGTCCTGGTGTAAAAGAGCCAGAGCACACGGTTTGCAGCTTACGGCTTCATTACTGTGAATTTCATGGGCTTTTTCCTGGTGTTTTGTGTTCAATACTGTGAATTTCACGGGCTTTTGCCTGGTGTTTTGCACCAGTAGCACCTTGCTATGGTTAATCTTGTCAACTGGACAGGATCTGGAATCACCTAGCAGACATGCCTCAACCATGTCTGGGAAGGTGCATCCAGAGAGAATTAACTAAGGGGGAGATCCGCCCTCCCGGTGGGCTTTACCTTCCAACTAGTAGCCTAGATCTAGAAAGACCCAGGAAAGAGCAGCCTGCCTGCTTGCCTTCTCTCTTCCTCGGAGAGGGTCTCTGTCATCCTCAGCTGACTCCAGACTTCAGCTTCCTTCTTTGGCTTTCCAACGTGGACGGAATGCTAGCAACTCTCCAGGAATCTTTCAAGCCCTATTGGACCCCTGGAACATCTGGTTTCTTGGGCTGAGGAGAGCTCTCAGCTCCATTTTTTTGTCTGTTTTTTGAGACAGGGTCTCATTTATTCCAGGTGAGCCTTGAACCACTATGCAGTTGAGGATAACATTGAACTTCTAATCTTCTTGCCCACATCCCAAGTGCCGGGATTACAGGTACGTATCACCACAACCAGTTTTGTGAGGTGCTGGGGAATCAAACTCAGGGCTTTGTGCATGCTAGGCAAGGATTCTGCCAAGAGAACTACATTCCTGGGACTCTTTTCCATCATTTGCGACAATTAAGAATGCCTATGGGGGCTGGAGAGACGGATCAATGGTTAAAAGTGCTGTTTGCAAAGCCTGATGGCCCAGGTGTGATTCCCCAGTACCCATAGAAAGACAGATGCACAAAGCGGCTCATGCATCTTGAGTTTATTTGTAGCAGCAAGAGGCCCTGATGCACCCATTCTCTTCCAATTAATTATTAATTAACTGTCTCTAGGTGCTGAGATGTAGCTCGACCGTAGTGCATGTGCTGGCATGTGCAAAACCCTGGGTTCTATCCTCAGCACTAAAAAGGAAGTCTCCAGACATTGTCCAATGTCCTCTAGAGGGTTAAAGTCGCCCCTTGAGTGAAGCAGACCTGGGCAAGGCATTGTGCTTTCCTGTGGCTCAGCTTCCTCAGCAACAATGGAGGCAAGAGGAGTGTCGACCTCGTGTTCCAGTGAAATGGTGCAAGTTTGAGCACTGAAAGCACTTAGGAGGGGCTGGAGAGATGACTCAGCAATTAAGGAATTAAGCAATGAAGTTCGCAAAGCCTGCCAGGCTTGACTCTCCGGTACTCACAGAAAGCCTGACACACAAAACGGCTCATGTGTATGGAATTCGTGTGCCCATTCTAGTGTGCACATTCTCTCTCTCTCTCTCTCTCTCTCTCTCTCTCTCTCTCTCTCTCTCAAATAAATAAATAAATTAAAATGTTTTAAAATTTCTCCCTGGAGCTCAGAGGCAAAATGCATTTAGGAGAGCATTTGGCATAGAGAAACTCGGATGGCGTTTCAGTGGGGGACAACAGAGGCAGGGGGCTCGCTTTGGATCCGCCTGACCCCTCTTTGCCCCTGAAGCTGCCTGGGGAAGGGCAGACAGCTTCTTCTCCAACCTCTATTCTACTCACTGTGACCTGAGCGCCTCAACGGGGGCTTAGTAAATGTGGTTTCCTTCTATACCGTTATGGTTCAGTTCCAGGCTGTCCCCCAAAAGCCCACTGCTAAAGACATGATCCCAAGGTGGCATTAATGGAAGGTGGTAGAACACTTAAGAGATGGCTTTGGAGAAGGAGGTGTGTCATTAAAATAGGTGTGGGGGCTGGAGATATGGCTCAGCGGTTAAGGCACTTGCCTCCAGTGCCTAAGGCCCGGGGTTCAATTCCCCAGGACCCACATATGCCAGACCCACAAGGTGGTGGCCCCTCTCTCTCTCTCTCTCTCTCTCTCTCTCTCTCTCTGTTTCTCTCTCTCTCTCTCATCATCTATCTCCTGTATCTCTCTGCTTGAAAAGGAATAAATAAAATATTAAAATAAAATAGGTGTGGGACCCGGTCTCTCCACTACCTGTGACCATGAGGGATAAAGCGAGGCCTGTGGCTCTGCCTCGCCCTCCCACCTTAACAGGCTGCCAGCAACAGGCCAACTGATCCTTACGGAAACCTCAAGACTGTCAGCCCAAATCTCCTTTTTCTTTTTATAGGTTGATTAGCTCAGAGGTTTTGCTAAACTGTCAGAACGTTGACCAACACAATAGAGCTCCCATGACCCTCAGGTGTCCAGTTCCAGCCCTGCTCATCCCTGTCTCCTAAATCCCAGGCTTAATTACTTTATTATAGAATAAAA
>PVHP010013752.1:0-10317 GCA_004024765.1 Zapus hudsonius
GGAGAGAGAGAGGAGAGAGAGAGAGAGAGAGAGAGAGAGAGAGAGAGAGAGAGAGAGAGCCACAGCAGGCTATAACTTTCAAAGCCCTGATTTTCATGCCTGCTTTCACCAGGAAGGCCCGACCTTCTAAAGAGTCCACAGCCTTTGAAACAGAGCCACAGGTTTGGACCCAAGGATACAAAACAATCCTGTTGGGGCCATTTTCAGATTAAAACTAAAACACTGTGAAACTCTTTGCAGTAGAGAGTCAGCTCCGTTTAAAGGAACTGGTCCCTATTGAATACTCTGCAAGTGTATCTTTGAGCCTCAGTTTCCTCAACTGTAACATGGATCAGTATCAATTGCTACAGCCTCCAAAGTTGCTCTGAGGGCTTTACCCTCTGAGCCGGATTGGTCAATAACGTAGACTGTTTCCTGACTCCTTCATTCCCAAACGTCCTACACACAGACCCATGTTTGCATTCGGCCCAGTTGATGCTCGCTTAGGCTGGATGCAGCTTGCCTGGGAGACACTTGAGACACGTCCCCAGAACTGTGAAGGGACAAGATGTCAGGGACCTGGGTGAACAGTGTGTGTCGTGTGGCAGTGATTTGGCCCATGGCCAAGGAGATTTGGTTTTTGGATTGGTCTTTGGAAGAGTTAAAGATTCTTTTCAAGCTTATTTGCACCCATAGAGTGGGAAGAAAAGGAAGCAGAAAGGTGGGGAGTTGCCTGAGAGAGGGAAAGTTTCAGAACTGCAAGAGGAAGGTGTGGAATGCAATACAGAACCAGAGCGAGGGAGGAAGATGTGGAACTCTGAGGGGAAAGCTTAGATACTGACAAGAAATTCTTTCATTAACTGCTCCAGTAAGTCTGTGGTTGAATTCTGGTTCAAAGCAGGTATTAGGGTTAAGAGACACGCTTCAAGGTTTAATCCTTGAATTTCAGCATGACAAAGGAAGCCAGATATCATATAGCAAATTCAATTTTCTATCAGTCTTTTCTATGACGCAGAAGTATCTTACAATGAATTCTATTTGATTTTGTTAGATTTCCTATGCAATAATAAAATTAAATATTATAGTATAAAAAAAATGCCCAGTTTCTAAGACTATACATTTTCTTTTTGAAAAGGACAGAGTGAGATGTATTGAGAAAAGGCTGAGTTGATCTTGGCCAGTAAGACTAAGTTTTAGTCAATGGAGTGTTTGTGATTAACTGTGAAATTGTGAATGCTCTTTCCTTTGTACATCAGGGTGATGACTCTGATGTTGAAGTCTCATTCAGGATGGGCACTGAAGACTGGGCCTGCTCCATCCAGGGGGGGAACTACTGACAGATGTGATAATAACTCCTGCCTGCTGGTATATTCTGATTCCTTGGATATCTCTTAAACAACTTCGGTGTTTTGTCTTTGGTTAAACAATATTTGTATATGTAAGTTATGTGTACTCTTGTTTTTCATTTTAAGTGAATTTATAAAGCAAATAATAGAAAAATGTGTACAGGTTTGAAGTATCCTATCTTTTCTCTATATTCTGTTTAAATGTCTACAGAAAGTCTGGAAATTTAATTAGAATGAGTGGTTAATGAGTGCTTTATCTGAGTGCTTTATCTGTGAATTTTCAGCCATTCTAAAGATATGAGTTTTAAAGCAAGCAATTTATTTGGATTATATTTTTGCAATAAGTCTATTACCAAAATATGAAAACAGAATCTAAGACATTAATTTTTTATTTATTATTTCTTTCCAATTGATCTTTAAACTGAAAATTTTAATTATCAATGAACTCAGAAAAACAAGTCTTAAAAATATCCGTTTAAGCATCAACATTTATAACACACATTCCATATGATGGAATTTCTTCTTTGGGGCATTATGTTCTAAAACCATAAAATACTTTTCATCAAATATATCTAGAATAATGATTTCAAATAATTAATAATTAAATAAACGAAGCAAGTACATTCTTTTGTTTTTCAACACAATGTCTTCTCGATATCTGCCTTCCTTCTGAGTAGTTTTTCAGCTAATGTTGTGTAGTGTGGGAAGAGCTAAGCAGAGATTCAGACCAGGGTTCTGGTTAGAATCTTCTCTCTGTCTTTACACAAATCACTTAAACTTTCTCTCTCTCAGCTGTCCCATTTCTAACATAGACTGCAATGAGATGTTCTGTCTGGTTTCTTTTCTGACACGCCATGACTTTATTAGTCTTTGGCAATGGACACGCTGAGCTGAGTTCCATATTCAGTAAGGCAAATTAATTGATATGATGGGTATCTGGAGAATTGATCTCAGCATTGCCTTTATCCTTAACACAATGGTGGAACTTTGCTTTAGTTGAGCTGAGCTGCTTAAATTCTATCTAGGACCATTTTACAGCAGATTTCCAAATTTCAGATTCCACATTGTCTCAGGGCCACTCCCCCCCCCTCACCTGACTGCCATTTTTGGTCTGAAGGCCTTTCTTTGTGACCCTGAACTGATGAACCCATGTAGAACTGACAACAGCTATAACTCTGAATGTGCCCATGGCACAATGAACGGTGTCTGTGCCTATCACTTCTCAGATGGTGGCTCACTGCATCAGTTCATGAGACCTCAAGTGGAGGACTCAAGAACTGCTCCTGGGCCTCTGCCTTCCTTTCATCTTTCTTAAAACTATGTGACAGTTGCTTGGAACACAAATTTGTTTCCCAACAATTCCTGGCATGGATTGCATAGAAAAAAAAGTTTACTCAACTTTCCAGATGAGAGAAATTAAAGTGAGTAATAAGCAAAAGTTGGAGATTCTGTTTGTATCTTTCAGAAGGCAGTGAAAACCATGGACAGCCCAACCCCACCAATAGGACCTGAGATGTTGCCTGTGACCCAGGCAGGAGATGAGTCACCCCTAGCTTATGATATAGAACCCAAACGAAAGCATTGAGAAAGCTTTTTGTTGAGGTGAGCAAGAGACCTACCTCCACAGCAAGCTAGATAACCTGGGAAAGGATAATGGAGACAGGCACCGTGGATACCCAATACACTCCAAAGCAGAAATCCAGAGATCTCAACAGTAAAGCAGACCTAAAACTCACCCACCATGACTCAGGGATCTGAGTGGAATAGGGGGCAGAAACATTGTTAAGAGCCATGTGGGGGAGAATACCCAGAGCCATTTCCCCCCCTCAGCAACAACATACAAAGAAATAAAACTGGATATCTTTTGTACAACCCATAACCCCCTATCTCATGGACTGGTCAAGCAAGCCCACTGAGGCAGGCCCCAAGAGGGTTGAGGACAGGGAGGAGGGAAATGGGGGCTACCATCATAAGACTTGCTTATCATACTATGCGTCGTAGTCAGCCACACACCGCTGGGATGAATCTTCAAACCAGGCACAATTTGGGGGAGGAAAGTATTTATTTAAGCTACAGATCCAGGGGAAGTCCCATAAAAGTGAAAGAGGCTAGTCCTCTTTCACAGGTCCAAGCAGAGAGAGAGAAACCCATCAACAACACCACACACACAAAACAGCAAACAGGCAGGAGGGCAAAGGAGGGAATCTCTTCCCCTTTATATAGGCTTAGGGTGGGGTCTTGCAGCCCTACCCCAGACTTACTGGCTTCTTGAGTCTCTGGAATTTCCTTCCTGCACTACCCACACAGGAAAGGATGTTTACTTCTAGCTTCTTTGAGCTTCTTTACATCCTGCCCCCTACTGAGAGGCTGCCTTCCTGTAAACATCCTCAGAGACCCACCCAAGATTACTTGAAAGGCCAAGTTGACATCAAAACTTAACCATCATACTATGTATCTAAATATTGACAATAAATATGGAAAAAAGAAAATGTTGATATTCTTCTGAATACTTTTCATTTTGACAGCATATACATAATATTAAATTCAAAACTGTAAGCAGTTAAATGTTCAGTTCTGTTGAATTTAGAATAGGTGTGTCATGTGCAGCTATCACCTCCAACTGTTCCCAGAACTTCTTACCTTCCAAATGGAAAATCTCTGTTCTCTGTACAGTAACCTCTCAACCCCTTCCAACCCCCAGTCTACTTTCTGTCTGTTTAAATCGGATCAATCTTGATAGCTCATCTGAACGGACTTTTGTTACTGGCTTCTTTCTGCATCTCTTCAAAGTTCATGCATGATGTACCCATGTCAACATTTCATTCCTTTTTAAGGCAAAACTCAAATTATGTATATATCGTATTTTGTTTATATATTGACTTTTCTATGAACATTTGGATGGTTTCCCCTGTGGAGGAAATGATAAATAATGTTGCTAGAAGCATTTGTCTACAAGCATTTGTTTGCATTCTTATTTTCAGATCTTTTGCATACATACTTCTAAGAAGAACCTCTGAATCATATGGTAATTGTATATTTAAACTGCGAAGACCCACTATATCGTTTTCCTCCATCTGCACCATTTTATATTCCTACAATCAATGCAGTGACTTGAAGATCCTCACTAGGCCTCACCTCTTAACACTTCTATTCTTTCACATCCAAATAACACCACTGTGGAGAACAGGCTTTTAGCACTTGAACCTTAAATTGACATTTGATATTCAAATCATAGTGCTCTCTGTTCTTTCCACAAAGGAGGGAAATTAACTAGATAAGGGAAAAGGTCTCTGACAGTAGGGCTGAAAGTACATGTTCATGATAATGACTTTCTAGAAAAATCATTCCATGTCCTCAGAAGCATTAAATGGTCTCAGGATGTTGGCATAGAAGGTAATTTTTGAAAAGTCTTGTTCAACCTATTCCCTTTAAAATGTATACGTTGAAGTTCAGATGGGTTTAATTAGTGAAATTAACTCAACTTCAGGCTTAAGAACAAAGCCCAATATATTTTTGTCAAAATATACTGCCTTAAAATGGCATCGGTCTTAATCTGTATTCTAGAGATTATGCTGGTGGGTGGTGTATTGAGATAAACTTTTCTCCTAAGACTCTCACTCAGCACAGATGTAGTGACAATGACTCAATGTGCTTTTCTTTTTATGGAAAACAGCAATAGTGCCAGAGGACACGCAGGACTCTGTCATCAGGGCAAGGTTTGGGAAAGTCGTAGCAAAATAAGACTGTTTTTTGAGTGAATGATTGAAGTAGTTAAATGGATGAGAATTATCAATTTAGTTGCTATTTTAAATGTGATCAATTCCAGCAAGCTAGCAATAAAAATCTTTTGCTTTGTGTTTTTAATTTTTGCTTATTTCAGGAAAGCAGGATACCTCAATCAATGACTATTGAATTAGCAATAGCTGTGGTAAGTCTAGAATAAAATGCTTAGCTAACCATAATCATAGTAAACTACAGTGTTGAAAATATTGACAGCTTAGTTTAAAATTCTGTGATGACGATAGAGTAAGTAATCTTCCTCTCACAATCAGCCTCCCCAAGACCCAGACATCACTAATGTTTATTCAGCGACACTAAAAGGAATCATGGATATCAAGAATGATCATCTGATATCTCTAGTCCTTCCCAAGGCCGAGGCATCACTAATATTTATTCACCAATACTGAAAGGATCACAGAAATCAAGAACCATCATCTGGTATCTCTGTTAATATTGGCTTCAAATACTCTCCAGATTTGTTCTTAGAACAAAGGCTATTTCAAAAGAAAATTAAAAGTAAAGAGCACTTTCCTGATGTTTCCAGTAAAAAGTCATATATAATATATTTATAACTGTGTGAACACTGGAACCAATTCTTTTTGTACTGGCATTGTCTAGGTTATATCTTCAGAACACAGTATTATGAAAGAAGAGTGACACCATTCAGCAGATAGCTTCCTCATGAATTATAAAATATAAACTTTAATTTTCTAATAAAAAATGCTAAGAACACAATCAGTCAAGCTTATAAATCATTTTGCTGTTGTCTAAATGTCAGCCTTCCCACATAATCTCGTCAGTGATACCTTGTTTTATTTTTAATTTTATTCTTTCCACATTCATATTCAATTCTTATTTTTGTGATTTCCTCTAATTCTTACTACCACTAATTCAAGACATCTAGCTCGAGTTAATTTTTGCTAATAACAAGGGAATTACACATAAACAGGGTGGGTCTCATTTACCTGTACATTGCTATTATTTATTCAAGCATAGATATGTTGAAATTTCTCTTGGCTCTCCACAATTTAATTTATTTTGAATCTCTTAATATTTTTCTTGTTCTGTTGATCCTATTGATAATAGACAGTATGAACTTTAGCTAATATAAAGGTTAGTTCTATATTTAACATGATTCACATAGTCAAGCCTGAATTGTGTGACAGTGCTGAGATTTGTGTTCAGTTTAGAGATACCATCGGAAAATATTCATTGAACATTGTTCATACAACCAGTAAAGCAATTCATCTTTTCTAATTCAGGTCCACATAGAGATAGATAATTATGTACTTGGGAAGGCAGAACTGTGGGCTATGTAGTTTCACTCTATTAAATTTTAAGGGGGGGATGAGAACAATTGAGGATTCTCCTCACAATATTTTTTCAAAGTACTCAGAAAAGGTCAAAAAGCATCAAAATTTTAGCATGTCACTCAGTTTACTTCATATCTGTCATATATGCAGCTGATATATCATTAAAGGTTTTGAAACTATTTCAGCTTTAGTGGTGAAAAGAATTTTCCCTTGTGTTCACAGAACTAAATTCAGCAAATATTTTAAGATTCTTCTTCAAAATGCCTTTCATGCAGTTTTCTAATGTTAAGACCCGTGGATATGCCAAAATGATACAATAAATACAAAAAAAATTTATTCCAGTGGGCATTTAAAGTGACACAAAAGTCTCAGACGATGAGGAAAAGTAAACTAATGTGCCTGTTTCTTTCCTCGGTGCGCATGTTGGATAGTGCTTTCCTTGGCAATCTCTCATCTTGACTTGGCCAGCTTGTTTGAACCTTCTTAATCTCCAAACTGCTCATTCATCCACAGGATTCCTGGCTCTTAATGTTTTTGTTTTAATTTTTTAAAAAATATTTTATTTATTCATTTTCTAGAAGAGAGATAGAGATAGATAGATAGGAGAGAGAGAGAGAGAGAGAGAGAGAGAGAGAGAGAGAGAGAGAGAGAGAGAGAGAAAGAGAGAGAGCGAGAGCACCAGGGCCACCACCTTGTGGGTCTGGTTTATGTGGGTCCTGGGGAACTGAACCCCGGGCCTTAGGCACTGGAGGCAAGTGCCTTAACCACTGAGCCATCTCTCCAGCCCTTTTTAAAATTTTTACCCTGAATTTAATTTCCATTCTCTGACATGGAAACACTACACGCTTCCTCTGGGGGGGCTTTCCTATGACACCCTCTGCCTCATTCTGTAGGGGCTCTAGGTGTATTTCCATGTACCCTTTGCCAACAGTGTGCTCTGTACTGGCAAAGCTCTGTGTCTCTACACTGAGCAGCATGGAGGAAGAAGCAGATCTACCTCGTGTCTCCCGAAGGCTCCTGCAGACCCAGGGAGGTTTGTGCTACTGAACTTCAGATCATTTCTTCCCCCATCTCAAGCAGGAAGCCGTAGAGGAGCACATGTCAGAGCAGCCACGCTGTAGGAGGATGGATACTTGGTTATATTCATAGAGAGTATGAATGTCTTGGCATTTATGTTTTAAAATAATTGAATTTTCCCCATCCTCAATCACCTTGGTATGACATTAGGATCTTAGGTTGTACTCTAGCAAGTGTATATCATATTTATTTTATGAAGTTAGAGCTCTCTGTATCTTTCCCTAAAAGGAAAGCAATGTGTAGCTTAGAAATATCAAGGCACGACATCTTTTTGTTACTGCTGAAATGTTGAGTATTCATTCGTCTACCATTTAGTATATGCATGTTGGGTTTCTAGTCTGTGTCCGGCTCTATCCAGGACACGGTGATGTAAAGATATTTAAGGCATTGTACTTATTTTTAAAAATCTCTGAAAAAATGGGAAAAGTAGGCATCCATGTATAAATGCAATATGTCCCCAAACTGGGAGGCAAGTTTCTTGTGGTCATATATTTCTGCCCACATATTTTGCAGAAAGTTTCCATTTACAGGTTCATCTACGAATTGCCTCCACATAACCTAGAGTTTGGGGAAGATGATTTATGATCACTTAAACCCATTCTTTCAAGGCACAGTGGAAGGCAGACAGGTGTGGAAGTTTGGGCATTAGGCCTGGGATGTTGGGGACTTAGTAGACAGAGGATGTCCTTATTCCCGCTCAAGCCTGAGGCCATCAAAGCCATCAGCCTCATGTTGGCACTGGATGGAGCTCTAGGTGTGTGGCCCCTCGGAAAAAATCCCACTCGGTTACTTTACATTGAGTTTGAGCTGATTGAGGTTAGATCATTGTAGAAGATGCCATAGGACCGGGAAGTGCCTGTTTCCCATGATATTGCTCACTCTCCACCACAGCTCACTGTAGAGGAACACTTGGCAGACTGGTTCTTCCTACACTGGCTTCTACTCTGAGCAAGATCTTCTCACAAAGAATCCTCTAAACCTTGTCTGAGATTTTCCAGATGTGCCCACTCAAGGTTTAAGTTGACTTTCTGTGTTTCAGAAAGAAGCTGCATCATTGAGAAGCTAAGTGGGGCTTTTCAAATGACATGGTCCTGAACGGGGATGGGGAGGACATCACCGCCACACCTTCCTCTTAGAGGCTGAATTTGGACTGGATGTATTTGCTTCCTCTTGCTAAATGTAAGACTGCTCAAGTTTGATTTGATGTTTAAGTTATGTGGGGTCGGTAGGAACTCCTTAAAAAAAAAAACTTAATCCTTACCTCCTCCATCTCTGCTGGCTGTTGTTCCTTTCTTTGTAATAAAGCCCAATGTCAGAGGATGGGGCAGAATCTTTAAGGGGCAGCAGCCTGGTCCTATTTAGACATTTAAGTTCTAGGGAAAATTTAACAAATCAAATATTTGACCACTTATTTTGTTCAGAATAAATCCACTTTGACTCATCTGAATTTATTTCTTCTCCCGATTAGAAACAGTATCCCTAAAATATTTGGGAAAGTCTTGGTTCAACATAGTTCACTTTGAATATGGGACTTCATATTTGAAATGGTTCGTAGTCAAAATGAACTATTTCTATTTGTGTGTTTACATTGGTCTTAGAGGAATTTTGAGGTAGGTGGGGGTTATGGTGATTGTTTGGGGGAAAACAAAAATTTAACCAAAAAGGAAACAGTCAAAATTCTGCTGAATATGTTTTCCTATGGTCCATGGGAATCCTTCGGGTAGGAAACCTTTGCATAGAGGGCTTCCTATTGATGCTCTATCATGAAGGTCTTATATTCACAGGCCCATGTTTCTCTACAATATAACTATAAGTTTTCCCCCAATTATTAGCTCTATCACTTGAGAAGCCTTCTTCTCCTTTCATCAGGATTGACCTTGCCCTGTGATTCACCTCTTTACCTCTGTTATCCTAGAAATGTGTACAACTAAATCATAAGGAATCTCTGATAACTGTAAGGTTTTTTAAAATTATATTTTAATTTATTTATTTGAGAAAGAGAGATGGAGACAGAAAGCATAGGCATGTCAGGGCATCTTGTTGCTACAAATGAACTCCAGACACATTTGCTACTTCGTGCATCTGGATTTCTGTTAGTACTGGGGAGTCAAACTGGATGGGCAGGCTTTGCAAGCAGGCTCCTTTAACTGCTGACCATCACCCCAGCCCAACAGTAAGTTGTGAACTATGACACTGGTGATGTCTAAAGATGATATTTCCTAAATCCTGATATCATTTGTCCGAGGTGTTCATAGCCCTCCATTGTACTGATGTGATTGTGCCCTCTCCAAGCATACGTCCTTTGAATTTACTTTACCAGTGTGAGTTATAGACTTGTTCATTTGATTGTTTAAGTCTACCAAATAGATGCACACTTCCCCACCACACACAGAATGTGCTAATTCAGTTAGCAATAAGGACCAAGGGCCAAGAGAAACATTTTTCTAGCTGCCTTATAATTTGAGAGGTAGATTAGTTCACAATTAAGGCAGTAGGTAATGTCCTTAGGTAGATCTCTGCTAGTTCCTTCTGTTCATCTCTTTGCTTTCACAGCTGATTTCTTGACTACACAGTGATCCAGCCAAAGACTTACAACGGATGCATCTACAGGGGACCCCATATTTTCTTAGATAAGGTCCATCAACTATTCTGGTTCCTGCTTGGTAATAAGTACAAAAAGACCCCAGGGTAATTGTTGTGGTCAGCTTTCTAGTTGCTGCGCAGAAAGAACCCAAACAAAAGTGGCTTGTAGAGGAATGGGTTTATTTGGCTTACAGACTCAAGGGGAGACTCCATTCTGGCAGGGAAAACGATGGCATGAT
>PVHP010013752.1:10417-40507 GCA_004024765.1 Zapus hudsonius
TCTGCCACAGCACTGCAAACAGCGGCAGGAAGGTGTGCCAAACTCTGGCAAGGGGAAGCTGGCTTATAACCCCATAAGCCCACCCCCAACAACACAGCTTCATCGAGGTTGTAAAACCCAAACTGCCATCAGCTGAGGATCGATCTATCAGAACACATTCAATTGTTTGTGGGGGACACCTGGATCAAACCATGACAGTAATGCCTTCATGGATTCAGTCTAAATAAATGCTTTAGGAAGTTACAATTTAGCAAGTGACTTGTCCACTGCATCTTAGGGGGAAAAATAAGGTGCTATGCACTTACCTTCCCTGTTTATTTCTTCTTGCCTTTTCTGTACTGTAAGCAAGTAGACTGACATTTTGCCTTTTTGTCCATTTGAACACTAAAGTCATTTGGTGGCTACATGTAGCCCTGGCCATCCAGCCATTTGACAAAGACAGATCCCTGTCTATCCTGTGCAGTAAACTAAGGAAATTTCAGATTTCTTGAAATGTACCATTGGATAAGTTTCCTGAGCTTTTCTTTATCTTCTGGAGAACCCGCATGCTATAGAAATGACTAGAGTTGGAGCAGGAGCCAGGAATTCTTCCTTTAGGGTTTGATTCTCTGTTAACCAGAGGAGGAAAGCTTGAGCAAGCCGCCGAGCCAACTTTAGTGTTTGTTTGCTGGATTGGTTTGAGAAATCAAATAAGAGAATAGCAGTAGATAAAATCTGAGGCTTACCTCTTACACCTTTTAACTCAGTGAATCTCTGTTTAACCCAATGGAAGAGGAACTCCTGTTTCCCCTGTCATGTGGGTGAAACTGGGACACAGAAAATCAAGTTTCTTGAATAGCAGTATCACATAGCTCCAAGTGCAGGAGGCAGGGTTTAAACTCAACTTGCCCAACTTTGGAATCTGGAATGTTGCCATTAGAGTTTTTCTGACTATTAATAACGTAAAATAAAGTTCAACTCCCATTCGGGCTCTGAATTGATTCTGAGAAAGTGACCGAAGTACTCACTTCAGACTCCCTTGTTCAGGTCATCTTTTGTTTCTTGACTCCCTTCCTGATCTTCTTGAATCCTTGGCTTCTGTATCAGTTTGAATAAATGAGATGTTTGTTCAGGCTAAGACAGAATACGAACTGCTCTTGGAGGTGCTGAAACTTGGGGGACATCACTTCAACATTGTAGCCCTGTCCTGTTCCTGCTACATGATATTCAAATGTTCCTGATGTCCATGGCCGGTGGTTCTGGAGAGTCTAGCTCCTTGGAGGCCTTCCTGATTTTGCCTTTATTCAGCTATATATTCTTGGAAACTTATCCATCCTCCCAGTTCTGAAGCCTTTCCCACTTGATCATTTAAGTCGCTGCAGGCAGGGTGTTTATCTCTGGAGCTGGACTCTGATGTGGCACTGGTAGAACTTTCAGGGGCTTCTTTCAGGCATCAATCTTTTGCAAGCAGCACGAGCTCCCTAGCAGACTGAGGGTCATTACTTCGTTTTCTGTGCTTACAGATCATTGTGAATACATGTAGTATGCACATTACTATATGGATGCTTATTTGCATGTGTGTGCACATGTGTACAGGTGCATGTGTGTATGTGTGCATGTGTGTGGAGGCCAGACATTCTCAGTGGTTATTTCCCTTCATCACTCACTACCATTTTCACTGAGGCAGGGTTGCTCATTTGAACCCCAAGTTCACTGATTTGTCTATTACAGCTATCCAGCTTGCCGAGGGGATCCCCTATCTCTGCCTCCTGAGCAATAGGATTCCAGGCGGTCTGCCATGCCTGCTTGGCATTTGTGTGGATACCTAGGACCCAAGCTTAGGTCATCACACTTGGCATAATCCCATCACCCCAACTCTCTATTTATGCCTTTGAAAAAAGATATTTTTTGAAACAGGATCTCATGTAGCCCAGTTACTCTTTGTAATCAAGGATGACCTTGAACTCCTGATCCTCCCTCCATCTCCCAAGTGCTAGGATTCCAGGCATGTGCCACTCTACCTGGCTGGGAGCTCGTATTTACGCCTGGATGACTGTAGAGCTCATGTTCACATACTGACCACCAATTTCTCTCTTCATGTTATATGTACCTGTAGTTCCCGAAGATACTTTCAGAATTCAAATGACATAAGGTGCCTGGCATACAGCCAATTACGCTTTCTTAAGACGCACTGGTTGTAGTTTATCTGTGCTCTTTCCCAGAGGCCTGCAGTGATAGGATGGGAAAATAAGGTTGGCAGGCAAGATAGGGCAGTTATTTTTGGCTGAGTGAGTGGGGCTGCAGAAGAGGAGAACTGGGAGTGATTCTGCCTCTCAAATCAAACGAGTCTGGCAGCTTTCAACTGCATCTATACATAGGCCTGTTGGCCTTGGTGGTTGTGTCTTTATTTAGAATCCCATGTCCCTTTCTGAAACTCATAACTCGAGCAAGAACAACTGAAGCAAAAATGCAAAAGATTAATGGATTAAAATATATTTGCAAGAAAAATTCCTGTAGGAATTGGGACCACTTAGGCTGGTGAAGAGAAGACTGGGGATGTAGTTCCTTGACTGTGTCAGAGATTATATTACTGATTGTGGCAATGTATATTTCTCTAAAGGTGAAAAATTGGACATGTCAACATCCAAGACCTTTCAAAATCTAAAATTTCACATGTCTACAAAAATGAAGAATAGAAGAGTTTGCTTTACACTAGAACTTTCAGATGTGTAAGGACTTCAAGACCAGGAAACCTGACATTAGATGTTTTGCCCTTTGGATACGTCAGTAACATTCTAGATCTTTCCTTCATAGAATTGCATCATGCCTGCCTAGGTGGGAATGGTTATCTATATTGTATGTCCCACAACCATGCTCTTTGAATTTCTCATTGACGGGAAACATTTCTGATAGTTATGATAAAAGTAAGATTCATATTTTCTTTTTAAAAGTATGAACTCTGAAATTCATATTCCACATTCAATCAATAATAGTCATATGATGAAATATTTTTAGGCATTTACACCTTAATATGATTCTATGTAACTGGTTCATTCTGTTGAGTAAGCCCAAGTTTTAGTGGAACCTTACAGGAAAAAGAATAAATTTTTATTCCACGAAGATTATTTACATAAGATTAGAGGGGTTTGTGCAATGCAGCAAAGTTGGGCAGTTAACAGGCATCGCAGGGCAGAGGTGGTCACTAAGCAAAAGAAAAAAATCTCAATAGAAGATGAAAGAATACTAAACAACAATGGGACTTTGCTTATTTTATTAGTCTATTAGAACGAGGGGCCAAGTACTGAAACAATGGTAGAAGCACAAATGTTAATAATACATGATTTGCCCTTGACAGCTGTGTTAACTATGGTATGTCCACTGCTGTAACAAAGACACTAGGTTAAATATAAATATATAAACATAGTAGATACTTAATAATTAAATATACACACACACATATATATGTAACCATTCCTCAGTCTCCCCAGGGTGTTTTGTTCCTGACTCTTGTGACTACTAATATCCAATGCTGAGTTTGTTATAAAACATGATGCAGTATTTGCATATAATCTATGCACATCCCTGATATACTACAAATCATTCTAGATAACTTATGATACCTGCTACAATATAAGTAATATGAAAATAGTTTTTTTATTTTGTATTATTTAGGAATAATGACATAAAGAAGAAGCTGTAGTTGTTCAGAGCTGACACATTTGATAATTCTTGATTTGCTATTGGTTGACCCTATGTTTATAAATGTGGCTCTTCACAGGCATGTATATTTAGTCCTCATCTATGGACTCAGTGGATGTCCCTGCTTAGTGACTACTCTTCTATGTGTGCTCCTGTAGGGGTCAAGGTTCTTTCAATCTTGTGGCTCCACTATTATCAATGCCATCCAGCTGGTGGGATGGACAACAGATCAAGGAGGAGGCTTAGCCTCTTCATAGAATTGACTCCTTTCACAGGAATTGTGGTCACTTGATCACAACCAATCATGAGGGAGTTTGGGAAGTATTCTTTTTGCTTGACCAATAACACAGGAAAACAGTTTTGGTTAACAGCTAAAATTCCATCTTGAACAAACTTAGAGCCAATCTTATGCACAAAGTCACCAGAGCTCCAGGAAATTTGCTATTCTACTCTGCCAGTTCTGCTTGCAGGAAAAATCCAAGAAGCCCATAGTCAGGGTAGGGGAAGATTCCATTTCCCTGAGTTTGAAACTTTATATCTATTCCCCTGCCTTTCTCTCTCCCTCTCTTCACTTTGTCTATATCCTGTGTCTCAGGGCAACTCTCTGCCCTATATATCCTTTAGGCTGGGGTCAGCATATGTAAGCTTAATCTAGTTGGATGATTAGTTTTACAAGGTCTGCAACATAAGAATAACTTTGTATTTTAAATAATAGAAAAAGATGAAGGAATTATTTTTCCATGACATGTCAAAAATGACATGAAACTTGAATTTTCATACTCACAGTTTATGGTTTCATTTTGCTTTTAAACATAGCCATGCCCCTTGGTTTACAGAGCATATGTGTTAGCTTCTGCTTATAACCAAAGACTGAAGTAGTTAGTCTGGCCCTTTGCAGGAAAAGTCTAGATCATAAGACAGGGAAAGCCTCTTTAGGGGAACAAAAGTATAAAAACATGCTGGAAGTGTGTTTGGAATATGGAAGGAGAAGTGAGAAGAGAGGGTGAGGGAAGACCCACCTCCTGAGCTGCAATATCACTAATTAAGAGGGGAAGGCAGAGGCAGATTTGGAAATTGTGATTATGTCAAACCAGGAAATCAAAAGAAATAACAGAGGGGGAGGCTAGCGTCCATAGTACTGCTCGTGTTTCATCTGCTCTCCTTTCTCTAGTAACACTTCTGTTCATGTGCATACTTAATTTTTCTAAGCTATGTTCTTTGTATCTTTCACACATAGCTACTTAGTCAACCTGAATTGATTGATTAATTGATTAATTGAATGAATAAAAGATATCTGGAATGTTAATCATCAGTATAATTCCTCTATTGACTTACTTGGGCACATACAGGTACATGCCCTGCCTGTGGGTGATCCGAACTTCCCTTCCTGCCTCTAGTCTTGTGCTTTGGAGCAGAAAGGCTGTGCAGAGGAAAGCAGTCTCTGTGAATGGAGAAACACGGTCAGGTTTTGATGTTGGCTAATGTGAATACACATAGCTGGCTAAGAATATGCAGGTAGCCAATAACGTGATTTTTGGAGTATATTAAAGAATGTTTTTTGGCAAGAGATGATCATTGAGTCTGTACACTAAGTAAAGTTATCTTTCTTCACCAAAGTGAACAAGCAGCAGCCAGTCTACTGAAGGCCTAAATAGAACAAAAAGGTAAATAAATAGCAATTCCTTTTCTCTACTTGTGTTTGGATCTCCATCTCCTCTTCTTTAAGAATATGCCATCCCTCAGACCTCCATTTTTGGACCAGAATAGCACCCACAACGTTGAAAGACCTCCAGCCTGCAGAGTGGACTGTGGACTTCTTATCCAACCATAATTACATAAGCAATTTCATATAATGATTCTCTCCCTAAAGGACTCTGTGTGTGTGTGTGTGTGTGTGTGTGTGTGTGTGTGTGTGTGTGTGTGTGGTGTTTACGCATACATACATTAGAGTGAGAGAACCCAAGACCATATGTATATATGGTCTGCTTCCTATGAATAACAGAAGAAAATTTGTATTTCTTCTCACTTACATATGGCAGCTATATAGCCTCCTACATTTTCCCAAAGTCACACAGTCAAGACACCTTCCTATAGCATGCAAATTACTTGGTACCAGAGTACCTTTTTGAACTCTCAGAAGCTGGTCAGTTTTCAGTTTAAATAATGACCCAAGTTAGTTGAGAGGTAAAGGTTATATGCCATAAAATACTTCATGACAGACATTAGAGTCATGTAGAAATTGGAGCCTATATAAATACCTTGGTGCTATTCCATTTGGATGCATGCCACAAAAAATAGCTCAGAGTAGTTCAGAAAAAGTGTCAATAAATCACCTATTTGGCTTGACATTGCAGTGTACCAATTTATTTCTTTTATAAGCTTAAGTGCTCTTCAAAGTCAGACAACATTGAAGGTCTAGCTTGAAGGTTGTCCTTGGATGGACCTAAAGGATGACCACAACCTTGCTCAGAAGGGTGATTAGAAGACAGAGCTGAGCCTCTGCTGAGCAAAGGTACCTGGCCTTTTAATGGCCTCCATGCAAAATCTCCAGACCCACTAGGGCTTTCAACCAAGAAGCTTATGTAATTCCTTCCAGTATAGTTTTCTTTAGAAAGATGCCTTAACCTTTCTACTATCTTTTATTTTATCTCTTCTCTTTCTTTTTCCTTATAAACTCAGCTTTGTTTTTGGAGCACTCCTAGAAATGTAACTGGCTTTTAGTAGCTTCTTGGTGTATGAATAAGCCATGTGAGAGCAATCCCAGAATAAGGAAGTTGGAAATTGTTTTATTTTAGCATTACTTGGGAAAGGGAAGGAGAGAAATGATGGAGTGCCATGGAAGGAATGTGGACTATATCAACTTAATTCCAGGATTCCATAAGGAATGGTATATGTAATAATATACATCAAGCAAACTGTGGATTCTCTGACTTAACTGCTTCTTTTGATGGAAAAGATCATTCTCCAGAATGCTCTGTTTTCAAGACTAACACAAAGTGGATCTTCTACTTCATGACTACTTATCATCAGGACTTAAGTCTGAGCCAAATCAGTAAGGATAAGCATTCATAAACTTCCATCTAGAGAAATTTTCATTTCAGTAAGTATACAGAGTGAATATTACAGAATCAGGAGAATTTCTGAGCATTGATAACAAGCATCCCACCATTATGGGGTTTGGGTAATGAAGGAGCCTGCACAATTGGGCTTCAAGTTTATTTAGCCCTCTTTGGTTGGCTATAAGGGGCCAGGTAAGCAGTCTGGGGACATTTCCTAAAGGGAAGAGTGAGGGAGGATCAGTAGGGTACTCCACCACTAAAACCAACATGAAATTCTTTTGCACAGATGGCAGCTGCTTGCCAGCAGTTTCTCAGATGTGACAGTGGATCAGAATATTTAACAATAGGTCAAAGGGAAGCAAAACATTTTCATGTGCCAGGCCCTATACTGAGGCCCATGGCATTAGCTTTCCATGTGGAAGTTTCCTTTACTTAAGTATGCCAATCTGTGAGGCAGTTAGCATTTCATTTTATACAGAGAAATTAAATAACTGTCCAAGCTTGTAAGAAGTCATGGGATTCAGCTTCTAGACTATCCATCCCCGATACTTCTTCCCAGTACCCCCATTTTTTTTCTTACTGAATCCTGGTAAATTTAGCAATACAAAGATTGATGTTATTTTATCTCACACAAATCATAAAGGGGTCAGTTGCAAAGAAAGACTAAATACTTTGGTTTACTGAAATACCATTGAATTAAGAATTATTTTTAATAAGTGGAATTAGCCTGTGTTTTGGTGGAGAGGGTGTTTCTTGGCTATTATAAGGTCCCTATTTCAGAAGACATGTGTCTATTTCTATTTTAATCAAATTTAGGTATTTTATCTAAATGACTGTTCTAAGTCTTTAATGGTTCCTGATAAATATTTCAGTGATAGATTAAGGTGGAGCTCCCAATAACAATAGAGAATTTGTGTTATTCTTTGCTTGATAAAGTGGTAGTTTGAATATAGAATGTTCTTTATTGACTCATGTCTTTTAAGAGTTAATCCCTAGCTGGTGAAGCTGTTTTAACACATAGTAAAACTTCTAGGAGGTGGGGCTTTGCTGGAGGAAGTGTGTCACCAGAGGCATGCCTGGAGATGCTATAGTCCAGTCCCAAATGCCTTTAATTCTCTGTTTCCTAACTGCGCTGTGGTCAGTTCTGCATCTTGATCCTGCTCCCTCACCTTCCCTACCATCAAACTTCACCTTGAAACTGTCAGCCACAATAAACTCTGCTTTTCGTTGTTTCTGGCCAGGTGTTTTGTTCACAGCATAAAAGTAACTGATACACTTGATTTTCAAGATTCATAAAAATGGAAATCACCATAACTTTCCAAAATTATATCTTCTTTCTTCCACAGCTTACATCCTCTTTGAAAAATCAAATTCCTTCACTATACAGATGGTTTGTTTATACTTCTTTTCAGCTCCCAATTCTTCCTGTCTTCCAATTTTCTTTTTGTTCATTTAAGTTTTCTCCATCATTCAAAACTCATTCAATGCAAGATTGGATCCAATACCATGGCCCTTGTATAGAGTGCAATTTTGTTCCTGACTTTGTGCATATGCAATAATAGGATGCAGAACAATCGCTGGCCATAAACAGCTGGCACCTAGCTTCAGCATTCATAAACATTTTGCAGATTTGATTCTATCTACCTGTCCCTACCAGCAATATCCTTGTTATTTTGCCATTCTAGTATAAAAAGCAATTGGACAGATGGCATGGTTTTATCTATTCTTCAGATTTTACATCAGAACTTCAATGGTGTCTACAATTTGCTAGCTGTATGATTTGGGGGATGTTTTTAGAAGTCTATCTGAACTCATTTCTTCTACAAAATGGTAGTAGTGATGATCCAAAAAGATGCATTCAGTTCTCATAGTTCACCTATGATCCAAAAATGAAATGTTATAAAAATGTTTCTAGCATTTAATATAAACAAATATTCATTTTCTTACTCCTTCATAATATTTGCTCACACATGTTACTCAGTTCTTTTATCTTCAATCCAATGTCTCCAACTTTCATAATCCTACATCTTTAAATTCTTATAGTTAAAATACATTCTACCTATCTTATTGTATGTGTACATATATATACACATATATATGTATATATGTGTGTGTAAATGTATATAGCATATGGGAGGAAAGAAAATAACTCAAAAAATTTATCCCAGAGCCAGGTGTGGTCGTGCACACATTCAATCCCAGCACTTGGGAGGCAGAGGTAGGAGGATTGTCATGAGTTTAAGACTGCTCTCAGACTACATAGTGAATTCCAGGTCAGCTTGAGCTAGAGTGAGACTTGACCTCAAAAAAAATTACCTCAAAGAGAAATGAGTTAAAAATATACTATGAATATTAATAGAAAGAAATATCTAACGGATGTGATGGAGTGTAATTATTTGAGCTAGACTGAAGTTTCAACATGTAAGTGCACATAAATGTAAATCCATATAGTTGTCTGCTGCTGTACAAGAGTTATAAGCCTAAGCAGAGTTCCGTATCTTCACTCTCTCCCCTCTCCTGCATTAAAGCCTAGTGCAGAAGTAGCAATTTCTCAAAAGAGACATTTGGTCAGTGAAATTGTTGAAAAGTGATTATGCCTTTAATAATACTGTTTGATGATGTCTTTCTGACATTAACAATAAAACTGATTATAACATATTAAAGTACAAAGTATACTGGAATTTTAGCTTTTAATTATGATTGTGTCTACTAATACGATGAACTAGAAGGTTTACTTTTTTCCTGCCAAATGTCTTTAAGTTCTTGTCCTAGCCTTTTGTAACAGGTAGCACAACCAGTTCAATGGTGAATGCATGCTGTCGGAGTAGAGTGTTTAGCCTTTTTCTCAAGCTATTCCATTCAATATTTTCATTAGTAATCCTAGTTGTAGATTTAGGATACTCTTTTCTGAGTGAGAACGTTCTAAACCTTTCTGGTTTCCTGATAGTTTTTTTAAAAATTATGAATAGTAGTTGAATTCTGTTAGGCTTCACTAGGTTTTACTTTTACCCACATAATCTGTTAGTATAGTATACTGTATCCATTGACTTTTGAGTATTACATACATGATAACTAACCTTATGTTTCTAAAATATACCTCCTTTGGACATACTGTGTCACCCTTCATATATCATAGGTTTCAATGTTCTAATATTTAGTTGGGAAATTTTGTGCAGCTCCTAGATATCCTTAACATTGTCTTTTTGAAAAGTTTTAGTTAGGCTTTGGTATGGTTTTAATGTTATAGTTGAGCTGTTGATCGAAGAGACCCATGAGGTCCCCCAAAATAAGACTGGCTTATGTCAAAGCTTTTTGAACACCCACCCCTCAAAAGATAAGACTGTATTGCTGAGGACACCACAGATTGTCATCATACAACACCAAGAGACCCTGCTTAATCAAAAATGGTGTCCAGCCTGTGTACTGTTGGAAAGTGTTACACGAGCTGACAGGGGAAACTGACCAAAGAAAGCAGAAGTCATCCATATACAGCACTGAATGATGCTATAAGAATGATGAAGACTGGTAGAGACTAGTAATTCCAAGAAGTGCTCACCCATGCAACAGAGGCACTAAACCTGGGTGGGTGATCAATAGCTTATTAATTGGCTAAGAGATCCATTCAGAGGCAAGAAACCCTTAAATGGAACCGGGATCTATGGCAATCCTATATAAAAACTAAGAACCTGGACTTCAAGGGGAAACCCCCACTAACCGGAAATCTACAGAAAGGCTATAAACAAAATCCAAAGCAGAAATCCAGAGATTCTTAAAACCTCAACAGTAAAGCAGACCTAAACCTCACCCACCATGACTCAGGGATCTGAGCAGAAGAGGGAGGTAAAAGATTTTAAGAGCCATGGGGGTGGAGGAGGAAAAACAAATCTTGATACCTTTCAACAGTCCATAACCCCCTATCCCATGGACTAATCCAGCATAGGAAGGCCCCCAGTGGGGTGGGAATGGGGAGGAGGGAAATGGGGATACCACCTAAGACTTGCTCCTGCAATGTATCTAAATATTGAAAATAAATATGAAAAAAAATCAGCTAGTTTTCCAAACAAGTTTATTTTCTGAGTTTATATAAGATTGATATTATTTCTAAATATTTGATGTAATCTATTGGCAAAATGTCACTTGAAATTTTCTTTGTGGGGTATTGAAAATTCCATTTCATTACACATATCTTTTCATATACATGCATGTTGTGGTCACCTTTCTAGTTGCTGCGCAGAAAGAACCCAAGCAAGGGCCGCTCGTGGAGGAATGGGTTTATTTGGCTTACGGACTCGAGGGGAGACTCCATCCTGGCAGAGAAAACGATGGCATGAGCAGAGGGGTGGACATCACCTCTGCCACAGCACTGGAAATAGCAGCGGGAAGGTGTGACAAATACTGGCAAGGGGAATCTGGCTTATAACCCCCAAAAGTCCACCCCCAACAACACAGCTCTATCGAGTTTGTAAAATCTAAACTGCCATCAGCTGAGGATCGATCTATCAGAACACAATCATTTGTTTGTGAGGGACACCTGGATCAAACCATGATAATGCATATATATACATATATGAATGTGGCAATGTCCTTATGTCCTCTTGTGTTAGTTTGGGACTACTATTGTGATTCTCGGTAAATTATTTTAAATTTAATCTAGATTGCCAAATTCATTGACATAAAGTTGTTATTGCACACACAATGCCAGAAGTAACACAGAGAAAGGAAAACCAAGACTTTTGGCCTCATGGGCAGTGCTTTATCTGCTATGCCAACATATGATAGGAATCACAACTAATGAACTTGACAAATATTTGTTGTTCTCCTACTGTGCAGAAAAGACTTGGCTATGCTATGGAAATGGAAATGATTAAGATGATATCTTTGGCTTCAAGGGTCCCGTAGTCTAGCGCAGGAGATAAATGTACAGAACTGCTTATTGAAGATAGAAAAAGATAAGACCTACCATACTGAATATCATAGAAGAGGAAGTGATTAATTACTTCTGGAAGTGCAGAAATCAGAGAAAGATTTACTGAGAGGGCAATATTTATTCTGGGCCATACAGGAAATATAAGAATTCCCCAGATAGAAAATAACTCAATGTAGTAAAAAGTGAATGCAGAACGAAAGCATGGAAAGGCAGGTTGCACTGAAGAAAGGACTGCAAACCTGAGCTGGGGAGATATGCTCAGAAAAGAAGTTCAAGAAGTAGGTAGGATGAGATTTTGAGAAGCAGAGTTGTGCAGGCCTTCTAGTGTTTGGGAAACCAGTGGGACTCTGCAAGTAGAGACGTGACACAGTCATAATGCAGGCATTGGATAGAACTGGCAGCACTACTCAAAAATGGATTTAAAACCAGATGCATCGAAATCACACACAGAAGTTTATTAAAAATGCAGATTCCTGAATCTAATCCCAGCTCCATTTTTTTTTGGCAGCAAGGAAATGTACATATTATATGTCCCTCAGGTGATTCTTGACATATGCTAAGATTTTCAAACAAACCAAAGCTGATCTTTGGGTTTCTTATTATTCTCTGTTCCAGAGTCTCCTGAACTTACTTCAAACCAAGCATCTCTTCTCTTTGTTTCCTTGCTGAACATCCACGTAAAACTTTATATTAACCAAGGGCTTCCATAGTGAAAGTAGTTGGCAAGCCTGATTAGAGACTGGAGAAGCGAGTGCTGTGTAAACCATTTGGAAGCTGTTTCTGTGATTTCCCTGTGCCCTAGGGATTGCCAGGAGGAATGGGAAAGGCAGGGCTGGATTCAAGCTGTGTATCTGAGGTAAAACCAACAGAATTGGGGGAAAATGAGGAGGCAGAGACAGTCTCTGATTATTTTGAGTGGGGTTGATCATTTGGGTCCCTAGACCTATATTTGCTCATCTGTTCTACTTTGGACTCCTGTCAACACAAAGATAGGAGAAAAATCACCAAATATAAAAGTACAAGTATCTGTTTTTATTATTTAACATTTTTGACATTTTCATAGATATATATTACATTAAATCACTGGTACCTCACATTACTCTTCTTTATCCCCCTTAGTCTTACTGTATTTCTTGTTGCTTCCTAGAGGCTATGCCATGGAAGAGAATGACTCCCCTTCCCCATCAACCTTTGTCATTAGCTCATTAAAGAGGTGAGTGGCTTCCCAGGACCATCCCCTATCTATACTGGAAGGTTGACTGGCCCCTCCTGTTCAGGTTGGATGCAGTAACCACAGCTTTATGAGTTCATGAGTGCCATGTCTTTGTTGTGTCTGGATGATAGAGCTCCACAGTGCTCTTCTCCAGCTCTCACAGGACTTCCTTTTACTGTCCACACAATGCCTGAGCACTGCAGGGGATGATGTATATATCTTCTTTAGGGATGAGTACTCATCAATCACTTATGTTCAGCACTTGTCTCTGCACTGATCACCTCCCACTCTACCCCACAAATAGATACTTTTCTGATTGGGGCTGAGGCCGAGAGCAGAGCTGCTCTGTGGATATAAAGACAAATATTTAGAGGAAGTTTGACAACACGTCCATTTAACAATTCAGCAACAGTGGGTTCTTCCCTGAGGGCTACATTCTCCATAGCAATGGGCTTTTGACCTGTTTTTCAGTACCACACAAGTTTTCCCTCTTGTGGATGGGGCTTCGTATCCAACCTTAGAGCTGTTGGTTACCTCTAAAAACCTTTATACCAATATTGCCCCTAAGGGCACCTCTTGTCTGAAAGGTGAGTATTGTAGAATACAGGATTCATCACAGGTTTATCTTTTTGAGACTCTTCTGTGCCAGAAGCCTTCATAGCACCTTCAGGCACCGTGAAAACTATCTAGCAGTAAAAAGCTTCTATCTCAGTTCTAGCTTGATTTCTCTATGTTCTGCACCCATCAGGTGTGTAAACTGAGATTCTTGTAGTCATATCCATATTGACAATTAACTCATAGAAAACCACTTGCTCAGAGGGTTAACCCTGAAGTTGAAATTAACACCTCTCACTAAATGGAATATCAATGTGCTCTAACTACAAACACCTCTGTAACATGGAGAGTGGCTAGGTATGGGCTTGACAGTTATCCTGTTACAAAGATTTAGTGCAAGAAATAGTCCTCTTTTCTGGGATTGTGACTCAAATTTACAGTTCCGTTTTTAACTTGTAAAATACAGCTATCACACTTTTGTTGACAATTTTCATACATGCACAGAGTGTATTTTGATTAGAATCTCTCCCATTATTTTCTTTCTTCTCTCCTCCCCATGCTCCTCCCATATAACCCCTTCTTTCCCAACTAGTTCTCCTCGTTTGATGTGTTCTTTTTCTTTTTTACTTTCCATCTTCTTCTTAGCACCTCATGAAACTTTCAAGTCTCAAAAGTAGTAGTCTCAAAAATAGAAGACATTTTTATAGTTTCTTATATTTTATCTGAACACAATGAAACAAAGATAGAAATTGACAACAAGAAAAACATCAACTCCTGAAAATGGAAGAACACACTATAAATAAAGGGATCATTGAAAAAAAATCAAGAAAAAAAACAGACCTGAAAGAAAAGAAAAATTCAACATACCCAAACTTAATGGGACACAATGAAGGCAGTCCTAAGTGGGAAATTTATAGCTCTAATGACTCACTTTACAAAAGCAGAATTTAAATAAAGAAAATTAATGAAAACCAAGAATTAAGGCAAGCCCAAAAGTATCTCAAGGAAAAAATACAATTAGGACAGATATCCATGAAATAGAAACTAAACACAGTTGAAAGAATTGAAACCAAAAGTTGGTTCTTTGAGAATAAAAACAAGATTGATAAACCCTTAGTCATATTAACCAAAAGAAAGAGAAGATCCTAACCAATAAGATTAGAAATAAAAAAGGAGGCATTACAACAGCTACCAATGAAATGGAGAGAATCGTTATTCTTCATAAATATATATTGTACCACATTGTAAAAATATAAAACATATGGATAAATTTCTTGATGTATATGATCTTCCAAAGTTAAACCAAAATGAAATAAATAAGCTAGACAGATCTATAATAGACAATAAAATTATAGCATTTTAAAATCTAAAAATGAAAAAAAGGACCCGGTCTAGACTGGTTCACTGTAGAATTCTACTGCACTTTTACAGAAGAACTAAAACAACTGACACTTAAATTAGTCTATAAAATAGAAATAATTGAATGCTTCCTAACTCCTCTGATGAAGGCAGTATTTCAATAATAGCAAAGCCAGATAGAAACACAACAAAAAATAGAACTATAGACCAATACCCTGATGAACATAGACAGAGAAATTTCCAATAAAATGCTGGCAAACTGAATTGAAGAACAATCAACCCAATCAAGTAGACACTATTAAAGAAAAGCAGGGATGGTTCAACATATAGATATCCATAAGTGCAATATATCACAATCATAGACTCAAGAACATGAATCACATGCTTATCTCAACTGATGTAAAAAAAAAGGCCTTTGACAATACTCTGAAATCCCTTCATGATAAAAACATTGGAGAGGATAGGAATGGAGGGAACTATCAAAACATAATAAAGGCTACAGATAACAAACAAACCTATAGCCAATATCATATTAAGTGGAGAAAAACTGGAAGCATTCCCACTAAGATCTGAGACAAGGATGGCCTCTCTTCAAATGGCTATTCACTGAAGTGCTTAGAGTTTTAGCTAGAGCAATAAGATAAGAGAAAGAAATAAAAGGAATACAAATTAGGAATAAGTTAAATTATCTCTAATTGCAAATGATAAGATTCCATATATGAGATTTTAAGGACCCCCTCACACACTCTTTATATATCAAAACTATTATAAATGTTTAAGATGTAATATAAAGTCTGTGCAAATTTCAACAATATTTTATGCATGTTTATTAGTGTTTGTTAGATTCTCTGTGACATTCTGATGGCCCAGCAATCTTTTTGTCTTGTTCCAATCTGAAAACACATTTACCTCTTTATTACAAAGTTAGATTCATCATGTATGTGCTTTTGTTGTTTCTTAATCTTTCCTTCTGTATGATTGTGGGAAGGCTGAATGAGAACAGTAGAGAGTGCCAATAATCATGAGAGTCCATAAATCGTTTCCATAGACTGTGTCTTTGGAACCTCACACTTTAAGGGATAATTATATTTTCCAGTTTATAATATGGACATTGAAACTTGATAATAACTTGTCTATGGCTATAACTTGTCTATGACCATATGACTGAGCCCAAGGTGTTCATATTTATTTACTGCAATATAAAATGTGTTTCTGTTACTTATATCTTTCATACAAGTTGTACATAAGCATGAAATTTTTGACTGTGATGGAAAACATTGGTAGTAAAAGTTATGGACCATAGAAGCCAACTATGACTACTACATGAACATCTGATAAAATTCAAGTTTTTGTGACACAAAACGGTCAATATGAAGCCTGTAACTCAATAACATTTTCATACGACTCTTGACTAATAAACATAGTACTTTTAAGCTGAAATTTAGAGAAAACTTCTCCAGGTGGAGAACATTAATGAAAAGAAAATACTGACTTTTTTGACCCAAGACAGAAAAATACAAAATAATTTTCAAATTGCATCCTCTTTCCTTGTTTGGTCATTCACTCGTCCTCACTCAGATTTTTTATGGTGCAATCTGGAATAATATTGAAAATATCTATAAATAGGAAGAACCATTATATTTAATACAATGACTAATTGATATTGAAAGACTTTATAAAGTTGTACTTAACAAGATCTTTAAAATAGCCAGGGGTTATTTAATGAGTATAAAATGTCGTAGAGAACCTAAAGTGAGTTTTGAAGATTAAATGCTACTTCTGTTTCCTGTGTTCATTGATATGGCTAATAGAATATGTAATTTCCATAACAACATAGCACAATTTATAATGCTGCTAAATCTACATACCTAACTTTCTTTTAATAATCTTACAGTGTTAGGATGGCTTTTATTTTTCTCCCATCCTTATATCCCTCTGTTTCCTTCCTGCTTTCCTCATTTCTTTCTTCCCCTTTTCCTTTCTTCCTTTGTGCCTGATCAACATTATTCCATTTCTCACTTAAAGCCTCACACTATACTCTGTCTTTTATAGAATTCTCATAATGCTTGCTAATTGATTGGCCATTTGGTTTTATCATCTACCTTAGCCAGATAGAGCACTTCTCTTCTCCCACTGATTTTAAGAAAAACCAGTAAGTATTACCTGACGATTACTTTGGACCTCATCAAGTGAGATCTCATGTAAATATAACCCACCATTGTTTCTTGGCTCTTGTGCAATTTCTAGATGTCATGAAACCAAAGCATAAATAACTTCCATGAACATTATCTAAGACACCTTAGGCTCTGGAAGTAGGGAAGGTAGAGTCTATTTTTAATTTTTAAAAAGAAAGAAAAGTGGGAGTTAAGTGATTGAGAGAGTAGCATGTGACACCACATCTGTTTCTTTGTTTCATTGAGTCAGTTCACCAGTGAGTGAAAGGGATCAAACCAACTGCACTTCCAACCTGTCATCATCTCTACTTTGTTTCACAACCCAAGATCCTCCACTTACAGTGGGCAGCCTTGGCTAATTCCTGTAACTGTTTGTATAATGAGGTCAAGAATTAAACAAGGCAATATAGGTCCAAGAAACATGGACAATCATAGATGGAAAACTCAAAAGTTAATATTATTCCTTTTGTGGGGAATAATTTCCCATTCCACAGGGTTCCGGCTGACATTCGGGCCAACTGTGCTATGCCTGAGTAATGCTGCTTTAGAGGTTTTGTCATGGAGTTGCCCCAAACCCCAAATACTTCATGTCCTCAGCAATGCCCAAAGGCCCTTAACAGGGAACAAACCTTCCCACTTCCCTAATGCCTGAACCTCGCATTCATCCAAAAAAAAGACTTAAGAAAACAAATAGGCAACATTGGAATCTGACAACATCAGCGAGCCTAGATATTTCCTGGGAGAGAGAACAGAGGCAGAAATGGAAAAGAGAGGAGAGATATATCATGAGGATGGGAGAGGGTCTAGGTGTTTTCCGGGAGAGAGCGCAAAGGCAGAAAGAAAGGAAGGAGATAACAAGCCCCACATGTTTCTGTGCTCAAATAATCGGAACTGTCTCAAACTTTGAACGGGCATCCCTGCAGGACAGATATGCTTTAAACAAAGGACAAGACTGTCATGGCGGCCTGCAGGGTATTTTGAGGACAGGAGTGATTCCCAGCGCTACACCTCTCCAAGTGACATGTAGGGATAAGTTGGTGCACATGAATGAATACTCCATTGTTGTGAGGAATTATTCCCAAGTGTCTTGCTTCAAGAATGATGGGTGACGTCAATCAGGGGAGAAAAAGAGCAGTAAGTCCTAGGACTTACTGCTCCAATTAAGTAAGAAGACACGTTACAGCTTGAAAGGTTGGGTAATAATTCATCTGTGTTTTGTTTCAGTGCTAACATGAGCCTGAATGTAGACTCCCCTCACTAAAGCATAACTTCATTTTATTCAATCAAGGCCTTGATTATTAATCACAACTCTTTTCTTGAAGATTACTTATAAGGAATATCAAGAATATTTCTGGCAAAAAGGAGAGACTTCCCCAATAATTAATTTGGGTAAACTGAGTTACAACAGCTCTATCTTTGTAGGAGGAGAAGCTTGCCTTCCTTTTGCTAGTCAAAAGCAAACAGGCAGCGCCCTAGATGAGGAGCTTCCAGCACAATTGGCTTTGGATGTCACAGGAGCCCATTATCTTTGGATAGCAGGACATAAAGAGGTTCTGCTTGACTCCCTGTCACTGTCCTTCCTTGGTCCTGGAGCTTCTACCACCAGAGCACTTAGAGACTTGAAGGCTCTGCCTCAGCCCAGAGCAGCTGGCTAGCTAGTTCAGAAGCTGGGCCTGGCTTCTTTCTAAGAAATGATTCTTGGAATAAGGCCCTGGAAGGCCTTACATTGCTGACCAGGAGGCAGGATTATACAAGGGCTCTGACTACTGAACTTGGAATCAAATGGCCTGTGTTCAAACCTAGTTTTGCCAGTTCTCCAACAGAGTGAAATTGGGCAAGTGGCTCTGTTAGCTCAGCTTCAGTCTTCTCAGTTCTAAGCAGGATAACACTACCTGGGAGAGATCTAAGGAGCTTCAAAATGAAGAAATGAAAATAAAGCACTTTGAATTTTTCAGGTCATAAAATGAACAGCCAAGTAGAAGTAACTATTATGGTTATCTCTAAACATTTTAGGAAATAAGATATTATGTGTGTGGTGGGTAGGGGAGAGCTCTTTTGACCAGTGGTATAACCAAACTACTGACAGAGAGAGCCAGTCCTTTATACCTAAACAAAGGTGAACTCTTGGGTGGGCAGAGAGCAAGCCAAGTGAAGCATTCTAGTGACTGTTGTCCTCCCAGTGTTTCACTCTAGTTGAGGAGGTTAAGCATGCTAACAGGAAGTCCAAATTGAAAGCAGCCAGGTGGTAGCACAGTACAAGGTGAGCTCTTGACATTGAGAAGAGGGAGGCCACGATCTAGTTGTGGAAAGTCAAGGAAGACTTTGCAGGTGAGGTCCCCAGGTGCACTGAAGATGGTGCAGTCATCATTTTGAAGATGGGACCCAACATAATTTTGGACTTGAAAACTTCGGATCGGGTAGATCCACATTCTATACTGTAAAAAATTTGGACATGTCTGGAAGAGTTCAAGTTCAATATATACTCTCTGATTACAAGTAACCCAGGGCCATAAAACCAGTATCCATTTAAAATGAGAATCAGGTTTGACTTTCCCCAGAGGACAGTTGGCCATTTGCCCGGTGGTCTGTGCAGTAACACACTTACACAAACTTCCTTAGTTGGAAAAGAAGGGGAGGGCAGGCGAGGGAGAACAAGGGAAGCAGTGCTGATCAGTCTGTGAAAAGTGCTTGTGGCCAGGTGTTAGGAAAACGTGTTTATGTTCCCAAAGCAGGTTGTCTTGTTCCTGATGGGAACAATGGGATCTTTCGTCTTATGCCTTATTCTTTCTCCTCACCCAGTCTCTCTCTCCCTCTGTCTTCTTCCATGTGATTTGTGCTTCATTAGTGAGTCAAAGGTCTTAGAACTTAGCTGCCTCTGGAGGTTAGAGGAGGAAATGCCCAGCTATCACCCAAGATCTAAGGAGTGAAGTTCCACTAAAATGCCCATGAGCCAAGCTTTTCTTATTTCTTCTGCTTCTCAATATATGTGTTTTTAAATATACCTAGGAGCCACATTTGTCCACCCCTTTGGTTTTATATTCTGCTGTGTCATACTAGAGCTCTTCTTCCCATGTAAGTAAGCAAGTAAACTTGTATCTAAGAGCATTTTTAAATTTAAGTACAGAGAAGCCCTTCTTTTCTTATTAGATTGAGTTATAAACACAGAAGAGAAATGAGGGCAGACTTTGGAAAATCTCATTGGAAAAATTTCCTGGATTAATAACATAGCAGTAATATTTGCTTGGATTAGAAAAGAGAAGAATAAATTATTTTTCTTCTGTTTTCTCCTTCTAGAAGTTTCCATTAATGGCTAATCTTATGGATATACCAGTGTTTGTAATGTATTCTATGAAAGGATTTAAAGAAAGAGAAAGTTCCTAGTCCAACAGTATTTTCCCCTTTGGTTCCTAGTCTCTAGATAAATAATTTAATTCTGTGTTAATTCTTGCCCTCTTTTGTTCTGTTTAATTTTTTATTCAAATGCTCTTCCCCTGGACATAATATAAATAATATAAATCCCCAATTCTGAGGAAACTTTCATTAAAATCACTTGCCATCAGAATTTGGAAGGATGGGCATGTCAGAGTCTTGTTCTTTATAAGTGAATCAAGCTCCAGTTATTTGCTTTGTCTAACTAGTAAATACAGACTGCTGATGCTTTTTGGAAATGCTGGGCCATAACCATGAAGAAGAGTGACTAGGAAAGGGAACATCTCACTAAAGAGTACAGAGCATGACCATTTCCCCAGCAATATGTAAACTCTAGAGTTTGAAGTTTATTTTCTGGTCCCTCCTTTGCCCTCCTCTCTGCACCTGTGATAACAGTGGTAGTTTGACTGAATGTCCCCAATAGATTCAAAAGTATATAAAGATTTGTCTCCAGTCTCCTGGCTGGAGGAGGTGTCATCTTAGCCTGGCCTCCTAGGGTATTTCTAAGGTGGATGGAAAATTCCAGTGATACATATGTAAAGAGCAGTCAGAGCTGAAGTCTGGCAGTCCTGCTGTTTTGGTAGATTTAGAGCAGACTAGCTTGCTTTTGGAGGTACTGCTATTGATTGGGTCTTTCTCTGTTTGGATCTGTGAAATGGGGTCAGTCTTTTTCTTCATTATTAAACTTCCCCTGGATCTGTTATTTTAATAAATACTTCATCCCAGCGGCGTGTGGCTGACTATGACAATGACATTGCATTATAAAGACTGGTACGGTCTTCAAATACCAGTATGAGCTTCTCCAGTTTTGTAAGCTGAATTAGTTGACATGAGGAAGAAAGTTAGAATACATTTGCATTTATTGGCTCAGTGGAGTTCTTGCTGAAGTGTTGGGCCACATTATCTCGTCACTGCTTTGTAACTGACAGATGCCCAATTGTCTTATATACTTTAGAAGCAACTGTCGTTTTATCTTGAAGAACAATTAAGTTTTCTGAAGGCTAAATGTTTCCAAGGAAGAAAAAAAAGACTACAGTTTAATTTATTGAAAGTTATTTATAATTTAGTACTTACTGTCCTGAAAATGCCTGTCCCCTTGGAAATATGATTCAGATGCCCTGAGCTGAAGAAACATTTTCCTTTTTCCTGTGTAAAATGTGAAACAAAAGACAACTGGAAAACACTTCATTAGAACAGTTCCTTTGTCCTTTTGACAATGAACATTGAAACAGTCATGCCAGTTTGGCTATGTAGGTGGTCCTCTTTCTATGCCGACCTTAGTATGACCTCCCCCAAATCACTGAAAGTTATTTAATGGTAGTAGAGATGTTAAAAATGTGTGTTGAAAAGCAATAGTCCTGAGTACTAGGGAGTTTCAGAAATGCTATGTATTAAAACGGGGGTCTCCTTAAGAAGTGTTCTGCCTAAACCTCAGTCAGCTCAGCATGTTTTCATATGTGGACACCCCTCAACCTAGTTGGGTCATGCTCCATGGTCCTTTGGACTTACTCTATCAAGGTCTTCCACGGGTCGATTATGAAATCACTTGCATGCAATTGATCTAAGCCAATGGATGTATGATACATGTAAAATGAAATATATTCCCCTTGGGACTATCTCTCATTATTTCTATTTGGAGGGAATCAGTAATTCTAGAACATTCTTCATCTCATAATGTTCTGAGCTTTTGCACAGTGCAACAAAAGGGGAGTTTGGTTATCTGATGAAAAATAAAAAAAAATAGGCACTGTGTTATTTCTTTACTTTTTTTCAATCAAAAATACATTTTACTCTCTGAGTTAGTTTTTAAATTCCTAGGATTCTCTACGAAAAGACAATCTAGTTACCAGAAAAACTGCTCTATGAATAATCTCTCTTGCCAATCAGACAACTTAGTCTAATAGTTTTGAGAAATGAAAAACGAACCTTGTACTTTTTTTGCCTTTGGTTAATATTTTCCAGGTCAATGAAATGTAATATTTTACCTCTAGCTCCAGGAAAATGATGCCTTCCAAAACTTTCTTACTAAAGCCTATTCTCTTTTTTAGGCTATTATAAAGTAGCTTTATCCAGTTTGCTGTCGAAAAATACCATAATAAGCAAAAAGGTCTTGTTTTAGGGATTGATTCTGCTAAGCAGCATGCGGAGAACCTGTGGGATGTTGTCATAAAGTCTTAGGGAAGAAACTTTCCTTTGCTGAATATCATAAGCTTTAAATTTTTTATAAAGCTACTTTACAGTCTTATAGTCAAATGGAGTCTCAGCAATATGTATATTTCAAAACACATTGCACACCTTTTATTATTCGTTCGACACAACATGAATCATGCTTGCAGAATGTTTGGCAGGATTTTGAGTTTAAGTTCCCAAATGAGTATTCAGCAGAGGTTAATTGAGACTGTTAATTCATGAAGTATAAATACAACTGCTTATTAAAGCATATTTATTAAAGATAAATAATTATGTAATAGAAACCATGTTGAGAATATAATATGACTAATGACAAAGGCAATTGATTATAAGTGACATAATTACTGAAGGTTAAAAACTATGTAATTGGTATGACTTGTTATTCTTTGTGTAGGCGCTAATAAGCATTTCCGTCATAATTTAACCTGTAATAACTCACATATTGCATTCAAAGAAAGAGTTCATCTCCAGCTTGGTGTAAATAGCTTTAACAGTGCTGATGGCAGTTGGGAAGCTGTTAGCTTTACTCTTGGGATCGAGAAAGGCACTGTCAAGGAATATTAATTGTTATGATTATATTTTATTTTAGGAAATCTATGATTGAAACCTCTGTCAACTCTGATAAATGAGGAGCCCAAAGTATGATGAAGTCCTTGGTTTCCACAGAAAGGATTTAAGAGTGCTATTTGATCTGAATTTTTGTGACTTGCTCTTTCCTAAGAAATTCCCTAAGAAATACTTTTCATTACCATTGTCACTGTCAGGAGGTGTACGAGGGATTAGTAGCTTGCTTTGACTCTGGCATTAGAATGCATTTGTCCTCCAACTCCTCAGCAGTTCCTTGCTTTCCACAGCAATGTGATATGCTCAGTGGTACCAAGATGGGGAAAGAACTACAGAGGCATAATCGGTAATTTATGACCTCAGTTTTAGACTATGGAAGTAAGGAGGGTGTTATAGAGTTACAATAGCGTGTGTGGAATTAAGCCCTTTCCCATGGGCTGAGAGGGGCCCTGGGATGGGAGTTGGAGCGAGAAAGGGCAGACTAGGCTGCAGACAGTTCTCAGCCCGACTTGGTGCATCAGAATCAAGAAGTATTTTTTGAGCCAGACAGCAATTTGTAGTCTTAAGCAAAATGTTTCCTTTGTTCTTTCAAATCTAGCTGTGATCACTGTTCTGCAAAATCCCAGGGCTTCTGGATCACTGCCCAGTACCAGACTCTGTTATCTGCTCTTAAATGATATTTACTGATCTTGTTTATGGAAAGAGTAGAGGAAGGTTGGGCTTTTATTCCAGAGGGACAGGAAGCTGCCCTGTGCCTGTGAGTGTACTTGTGTTCAGGAGGATGTTGTTCTTAAGATGTAAATGGTCCTCTGTAAATTTATGTCATGATTTGGATAGGTTGTTCTTGCTTTTTTTATGCTTCATCAAATCTTAGGAAGTCTCAAGCTTTTTCATAGGTGTTTGGGTATACCAGCATTTCTCTTTTTTGGAAGGAGGGGCTTACATGTGGTATGAATGTAAATATGCATGTGTGTTTATGTATGCAAGTCTTGATGCATATGTAGCATTCCTATGCACATTTTAATTAATTTTATTAGCATATAATAATTATATGTAATAGGGTTTTATCGTGGCTTTTTTCACACACATATATGCATATATATAGTTTTATCATATTCACTCCATTTCCCTTTTTTATTTCCCTCCCATTGATCCTCTTCCTTTTCCCAACGAGGCCCTACTCTCCTCTGAGGTTGTGCTGGTTGCTCTTCCACTTGCTGTGAGTAAACACTTGACAAACGTAAGTTAAGGAAGGACCAGTCTCACCATCTGAGTAAGGCTCTTCCTGGCAGCATTCCCCTGGCAGCCTGAACAGCACCCTCTGGCATTATGAGAGCTAAGCAGCAAGAGGAAGCTTCCATGTTGCTTCTGGCTTAGCTTCTCTGTGTCCTGTGACCAAGGCATGTGATGTCTTCAGCAACAAGTTTTACCTTCTAGTTCTGATAGCAACCAACAACTTTGGCGAGTACCTCCATTACTGGGGGCCCCAAAAGCCTCCCTGGCCATGTAACCCACCCATCTATGGAGTTTTTTTGCTTGTTTGTTTTGTTGGTTTTTTTTTGTTTGCTTGTTTGTTTTTGTGTATCTCTTTATTTCCACTTGATGTGAACCTTTGTGACAGCAGTGTTTTGGTCACCATGATTCTTCCCCTCCATCCTTCCAACTTACACACATTGGATATACATATTAAATACAGGTATCTCTTATAGATCTAGACTTCCTTCCTCCATGATTGATTCCTAATTTAAAGAAATTAATTTGGGGACTGGTGATACAGAACAGTGAGTAAAGTGCATGCTATGCAAATTGTTTGAATTCCCAGTACCCACCCACATAAACGCCAGGCACATGGGGGATGAGGAGTGGACTCACTGAATAAAGCATTTTTTCTGTGCAAGTGTTTCAGTCTGAGGTTTAATCTCTAGAACCTATGCAAGGCTACATGAGGTAGTATGTACCTATAACCCTAGTGTGACTCTGGTAAAATGAGAGGCAGAGATAGGAGAATACCTAGAAGCTTGCAGACCAGCTATCCTGGCATGTGCAGTGACAATCAAGAGAGACCCTGCCTCAAATGAAGTAGAAGATGAAGGCTGACACCAGAGGCTGTCCTCTATTCTTCACATATGTGCTATGGCATGTATAATCCCCTCCCAATACACACCCTCCTTCAAAAAGCACAGGAGCACACACCTGTAATTTTAGCCCTGGAGCTCACCGGCCAGCTAGGCTAGCCAAATTGGTGAGCTCCATGTTCATCAAGAGACTGTGTCTCACAAAATGAAGCAGAGAGTGATGAAGCTATACACCTGATATTGAACTCTGGCCTACACACAGGTATGCACATTTGCATACACGTGTGTACTCACATGCATATACATAACACACACATATACACAAAAATTATTTGGATATCTTTTTGTTCTTGGGATCTCTATACTGTAATAAAGGCAGAAAAGTAATGTTCTAATGTGGCTGAATCATTGAATTTGGGCCAAAGTGTACTTGGGGTTGATAGCTAATTCTAATTCCTCTATCTCTACTATCTTGCTAAACTTACTGACAGTCTCTAAACCAGTTTATTTTTCTATAAATACAGAATAATTTAAAAATCACTTATACATTTATAAATCATGTATTCATCCAGCCTACTGTAACCAATACCTTAGATGCTTTTTTAATAGCACTGTCCTTTAAGTATCCCATAAACTATTTGACATCTATGGCTGCTGTGACTGAAACATGTGTGACCCCGCCCCATGTCATCACATGTACCTCTAAATATGATAAGTCTGATGAATTGCATCTTTCTCATCAGAGCCCCTCGCTTCACAGGAGCTCCCTTCCTTGAGGTTCACATCCTGGAGATTCCAAGATTTCCACTCAGTTTTTTTTTTTCTCCACTTTTTTCATGGCACCTTGCTGGAGGAGGGGCCCTAAGGAAATGAGTAAGAACTCTTTATTATTATCTTTAGTTATATGAAAGAATCTTTTTTTAAGACTTGAAGATTTCCTTTATCTGCCATGAATCTAACAGATATCTTGCTTTGAAAGTTGCAGACATAGGAAGTGAGACTAGGTAAGAAGAGAAGGAGATGCTGACGACACAGCTTATTCAGCGTCTAGCGCGTTCATCTTTGAATTCTGAATCTATTGATTAAGACCTGGCACTTCCAGTGGGTAATAGGTGCCATTTGCTATGTACAATAAACTGGTGCTCAAACGTTGTTTCAGTTTGCCAAGTAAGCTCTTGATGACAGTGAGGCTTGTGTGCCAGTCTGGTCCGTAGGGCCTCCAGCATAGGACATAGCTATCAAAGTCATCACTGTGACTGCAGTGAAGGGTGATACAGGCAGTCTCATACAACTGTCATTTGTAGGCCATGACTTAAAAACTGTAAATCCCTGACTTCACTTCAGTATAAGCCGAATGAGAACAAATTGTTCTTCCTTAGTTTCTTGATGTAAAAGATTACAAATGTCAGTGGTTCTGAATCCAAAGTCTTGCTGAAGATTTGGGTGTGTGTGTGAGTGTGCATTATTTCTGGGGAAATGAATCATCATCATTTTCATCAGATTCTTCAGAGGCCACCATGAGAAATTTCCCCTTTGAGTTTACAAGTCATTCACTTGAGAACATATCAATATAGAGGCTTCTGATTCCACTGACATCCAAGAGCCCTTGTCAGTGAGAGCTGGGCTAACCTACTGACGTATACATTTCAGATTTGGGAAGCTACTGAATTATTTTATCAATGCAGAAATATTTTTGAAATAAGGCCAATAGATCAAGGTCAAATTCTAGGATGTACTGGGAATGTTTGGGATGAATTAGATTAAAGATGGGATAAAATTTCAGCCAAAGTCTCTCAAATAAAGCAAATTTAGGTTAAAAGCAACTACTGGGAGAAGAACAAGTTTATTATGGATAGATGGATGAGGCAAATAGCCAGCAGCAACTGGAGGAGGAAGACCTTTATTGACTCAGTACAGTTCCTTCTTGAGATTTAGCCCAGAACTTTACCTTTAAAATATAGCATGCTGTTGTTGATGCAAAATCCAGTTGTCACCTTAAAAGGACAGAAGACAGCGTATTCTTGAGCTGAGTGTGAGTGATCAGTAAAGCAGATTCAAATTATGCCTAATAATATTCTCTAATGTGGAAATGGTTTCATGAAATTTTATAGTTACTGAGAAAAATAAAGTCATAAATTTCAAAAACATTGATAGGAATATCAGGTAGGTTGGTTATAGTGAGATGCAGAAATCTGATATGATTGACTAAAACCACTGACACTGTACTCTAAAATAAATATACATTTAAGGTATTTCTCATATATTTTGATGACAATGATGAAAAAAATAAATACTCTTCCTGGTGCTGGATGTTGCAAGAAAAATTTCCAAGGAGCCTGAGTTGTTCCAACTAAACAGAAAGAACATTGGTGCATAATTCTATGATGGGGTGAAGATTGGAGGTCAGTGTCGAGCTTCATAAATAGTGGTAGATACTAAATGAGAATAATTATTATCATTAATATAAAAATGTGGAAAATTCATTTCTATGCTCTTAGGCAGTAATGAACTTCATATTAACAAGTTTACAAGTGTTCTTTCTGATATGCTAAGTTTCCAACACTTAACTTTATGGGGAGAATAGTACAAATGTCACTGTGGTTTTGATTTGCAGATCCCTGACTGATTAGTGACATGAAACTAATATTAGCTTTTTGTATGACTTTGGAGAAATGTCTATTGAGACCATTTGACTGTTTTGAAATCTATTTTAGCTACAAACTAGAAATTCTTTCTATATTCTGAATATTAATTTATTACCCAGATTTATATGAATTACAAAAATTTCTTTATCTTCTGCAGGTTGCTATTTTATTGTATTGATATTATCTTTTGGTGAATATTTAAACATTTTATGCCAACTTTAATTCATCTATTTTTGTTGTTTTTGATGTCACAACTAAGAAATTATTGCCAATAATTAATTATAATGAGATAAAGTATTTGATTTATACTTTTATCTTTGATTCTTTTTGAGTTCATTTTTGTGTATGGACTTAGGTATGGTCTAACTTCTTTCTTTTGCATGTGGGTGTCTAATTTCCTCAGGACCATTTTTTTAAAGATTGTATTTAGTTTTGATATCTTTATCTGATATGTTCATATCTCCTGCTCCATTGGTCTATATGTATTTTTTTATATAACAGCACATTAGTTAGATTACTGAAGGTTTGTTGTGGGTTTTGAAATCAAGAATGAAGTGAAGCTTTGTCCTTCCCTTTCAATGTTGGTTGGCTATTTGGGGTCCTTTTTAATTGTATGCTAATTATAATAGGGTTATTTATTTCTACATTATTTCTAAGCTCCTCAGGATTTTTGATAGTGATTTCATGGAATCTGTAAGTCATTTTTGGTGTCACTGACATGTTAATATTAAATCTTCCAGCTCAGCAGCATAGGATCCATTTTCATTTGTTTTTACCTTCTATCATTTAGTTCAACCATGATTCATAGTGTTCATTGTACAGTCTTTCAGATTATAGGAATATACTCATTTCATTTAGGTAATTTGAGTTTTATCTCTTTTGTTCTTCGTCTGTCTAGTCAAATGTTTATCAATTTATTAATTTTTTAAGTAACCAATTTTGGGGTTCATTGGTTTTCTTAGTTTCTGCTTCAATGTTTCTACATCATCACTATCTCATTCCTTCTGGTGACTATGGGTTCAGTTTGCTCTCTTCTATTTCCAAACGCGTAATCTTCAACGTTTGATTTGAGACATTCCTTGTTTTTGATTGTAAGCATTCATAACTAAAATATTCCCTCATATCACTACTTCCACTGAATGTTAGAAGTTTTAATGTGCCATGTTTTTATTCCATTCTATCTCTGAACATTTCTAACCTTCCTTTGTGATTTCTTTCTTGATTGATTTTTCAGTATGTTGTTTAATATGCACAGGTTTGTGTTTTACCATTTTTCTGGTGATATTGATTTATATTTAATCTGATTGAGGTTGCAGAAGATCAATGATATTTATCCTATCTTAACATTCTTGAGACTTCATTTGTGGCTTATCATATGGACAATCCTGACAAACATTCCATATGCACTTCAGAAACATGTATGTGGGCCGGGCGTGGTGGCGCACGCCTTTAATCCCAGCACTCGGGAGGCAGAGGTAGGAGGATCGCCATGAGTTCAAGGCCACCCTGAGACTACAGAGTGAATTCCAGGTCAGCCTGGACTAGAGCGAGACCCTACCTCGAAAAACCAAAAAAAAAAAAAAAAAGAAAGAAACATGTATGTGCTGCTGTTATTGATCAGAGGGTTTTGAATATGTCTGTTAGAGCAGGAAGTTTATCCTGTTAAATCTTCAACTTCTTACCTTATGTCTTGTTATTCTGCTCATTATTGAGAGTGAAGTTGGCAATTTCTAGCACTTATGGTAGAACTGTGTATTTCTTCCATTAGGTTAGTCAGTTTTTGCTTCATTATTGTAGTGGTCTATAATTAGGTGCATTAATGGTTCTAATTATGATATCTTTCTAATCATATTACAGCTTTTATTAATATAGAATGTCCTGTGTTTCTTGTAAACACTTTGGATTTGAAGTCTATACTTTTTGTCTAATATGAACATAGCCAATGCTTCTGTGCTATTTTGGTTACTATTAAGTATATTTTCATATCTTTCAATCTTATTCTTATGTATGTCTTTGTTTTTTTTTTTTTTTTAATATATATTTATTGTCCATAATGTGTTACATTATTTAGTGGGCAAACCATGCGTTGTTATCCCGAATTCCCCAATTCCCCCCCTCCCCATCTCTGATCAGTTGTATATCCTCCTCTGTGGGCTGTCTGTATTAGTCCTTGTGGCAAGGTATCCTGTATATCTTAGTACTCATCCCAGTCTTCCTGGCCC
>PVHP010013753.1:0-40354 GCA_004024765.1 Zapus hudsonius
AACACACTTGGGCCAGGAAGACCGGGATGAGTACTAAGATATCCAGGATCCCTTGCCACAAGGACTAATACAGACAGCCCACGAAGGAGGATATACAACTGATCAGGGATGGGGAGGGGGGGAATTGGGGAAGTCGGGATAACAACGCATGGTTTGCCCACTAAATAATGTAACTCATTATGGACAATAAATATATATTTAAAAAAAAGAATGGCTGTCATTAAGAAAGCAACTTAAAACAAATGCTGACAAGGATGTGGGCAAAGAGGAATCCTTAGACACTGCTAGGTGAGAATAAAAACTGCTGCAGGACTCAATGGAAGGCAGTGTTGAGGTGCCTTTATAAACTAAAAATGGAAGCAGTTATACCATTCCTGGGTATGTATTCTAAGGAGTCAAAGTCAATTTATCACTGGTATGGATTAGGAAAAAGTCTTTTGCAGGTAGTCGCTTTAGAGGCTCAATACCAAAGGAACATGAATACCACCTTGTCCGAACAAGCCTAGGAATCCAGCCTCACCCAAGGTGGCAGTAAGCAACAACAGCTCCTGCTTCTTTCTGATACTTTCCTGAACTTTCTGCAAGCTTAGCAGCCATGGGTAAGCCCTTTGTGAGTCAGAAGTCCTCCTCAGCTTAACAACCAATCACGATGTTTCATATACATTTGGACTTGGCAATGAGGTTCATACTAATTGGATACCTATTTACACGAAGGGCCCTGACTCAAGCCCCAGGGAGAGGCTGTTCCAGTTCCCTCTCCCTGCCCGGCCCAGCAGGCAGGGGAGACATTCTTCTTGGCTTAGGAGTTTCCTGTTTTTTTCTTTCTGTCTTGTTTCCAATCTCTCTTAAAATAAATCTTTCAGAATTTACCCTTCTCTGTGTCTGTGTTTCTCGATTCTTTGCTAAACATAGACAAGGACTGGTGATTTGAGAGCCGCTGGCTTGGCATTCTGAGCTCACACACCATTCAGCCTCTGTTCCTCATCATTATGAAGATCAAATCCTTTCCAACCCCACATTACCACAGAGATACTTGAACGTAAATATTATGACTTCATTGTCCTTAATATCTAAGAAATGCAAGCAGCAGAGATGTCCAATAACAGATGAATGAGTGAAGATATTGTGGTACTTACACACAATGGAATTTTAGTGAGTCAATTTTAAAAAATGAAATCATAACATTTTCAGGAAAATGGGATGGAGCTAGAGAATCTATATTCAAGTGTGTGTGTGTGTGTGTGTGTGTGTGTGTGTGTGTGTGTGTGTGTGAAGTCATGAAAGGAGAAAGGGGATCATGAGAAGGAAGGAAGAAAATTTAAGAGGTGTGTGAGAAGACAGAGTAATGGTATACATGTGACCCGAAAGCAAAAGCAGGGACTCTTCAAGGAAGGCAGGGGACCAGACAGAGGGGGGAATGGGGATCCCAGAGTGGCGGGCAGAGAAAAGTTGCCATTCCTGCTATCACTGTTCCACAATAAAAATACCAACGTCCTGGGAACATATCAATTACAGATGATAACTTTGAAATTTAAGATATAAAACAATATTAAGTTGGGTTTTGAGTCATGTGACTGTAATCCCAGCACTTGGAAGGTGGAGGCAGAAAGTTCTGGAATTGAAGAGAGGTTTCAAGGTCAGCCTAAGCTACCCAAGACCCTGAATCAAACCCACAGTAGAATTGTTTAGTGATAAAAAATAACTTACCATAAAAGCCAATAGTATTGATATAAGACTTAAGGTTAGCATTGTTTCTTAGAACAAGGGGAACACATAAAACTAAGTAAGGGGAAAATATAAGCATCAGAAAATACAATTTGTAAGAACAGATGAAATCTTAAAGCAAGCACTGGATACTAATAAAGAACAAATAAAAAATATAGGAATAATCTAGACTTCAACTAATACATATTTAAAATTGATGTGGAAAAGTACACATTCTTCTATAGGAAGATTAATATTAACATTTCAAATGTCACAAAATGGTTACAGATAGTCTTAGACATAAATCTGGCTGGATTCCTTATAATGAATACAGTAAATATATTCCCTGATTTACACAGATAAATAAATGCAAACAGTTGATGAAAATTATATCTAATAATAATATCTTGTTCAATGAAAAATAGTATGAATTGAAGACCAGTGACTGGAAGAGCACACATGAATGCATGAAATCGATGAAGGAACGCTATTTAAAATCTAACTCATGTCCTTACATAATTCAGAAATAGAAGCAAAATTCCACACTAAATCAAATATAGATATTAGTAATTGTATAAAAGGTATTCAAGTATCTATACACCATATTAAGATTATACCCAAGTTTATTAATATTCAGAATTATAAGATTAATATAAATTGTAGATAGTAATTCACTTACACACATTTGACAAAAGCTTAAATATATATATAATACATATATATATTGTCATGTTGCTAGAGATAGATTTGTGTAAAGTTTCTCTTTTTCTTCCTGTTACATCTGAAAATCTCCTTATAGTGATTTGCATTAAAATTACACATATATTTGTACCCAGTAATCTAATTTCTGAAAAGTTTTAATTACATCTACCGAGAAATCCTTGCCTTAATGTAAATGAAAAACTAAAACTTTGTAGATACACCATGTACAGTATGAAACTTTTAAAAAATTATTTTTTTATTTCTTTGCAAACAGAGAGAGATAGAAGAGAGATCAACAAAGAGAATGGGCACAACAGGGCCTCCAGCTGCTGCACATGGACTCCAGATGCATGTGCCACTTTGTGCATCAGGCGTTTCGTGGGAAATCGGACTCAAGTCGTTTAGGGTTTGCAGGCAAGCAAGAGCATTAAATTAAATGCATTGTGCATCACTAGTGGATACATACTGAGAAGTGTGTTAGGTGATCTTTGCCTGGTGACCATCATATTTACACAAACGTGCACAGAGTGGCCACTCTACAGCTGCACAGCACTGAATACTGAAAATAACTGGAACTTAATGGTATTTGTGTATCCAGCATCTCCAAGCATAGAAAAGCTACAGTGAAAATCCTACATTGTTAAAAAAAATAGTGTACCCGAATAGAAGCTGACCATAAGTGACACTATGAAGGCTGGTCATTGCAGTGGGTGCCAGAAAGAAATGAGTGAGTGTGAAGACCAAGGGTGTTACTGCTGACTCTTGAACATAGTCACTCATGCCTGTAATACAGGTAGGGGGATCCCTGTGAGTTCAAGGCCAACCTGGGCTACAGAGTGAGCTTTTACATCAGTAAGGATTACAGTGAGACCCTGCCTTCAATAAAGCATCAATTTAAAATAAACTGTGAACTTAGGTTATAGTATATTATTCTTTGGGTCATTGTTAAGCTTGTATGTCTTACTGCTTTAAGTTTATATTTGCCCTTGCTGGTATGCTCTTCAAATTTCTAGCACACTTGGGCTGGCTTTTGCACTTCATACTTTACTCTTTGGTCTCAGAGCCCCTCTTTTGCCTGGTCCCATCCCTAATGCAATATAACTCTCAGACTTCCCTCTAAACTTCAGATCTGAGCCTTTCAAATTCAACATGATTACAAAGGGACTATTAATATATTCACCTAAACATAGCCTAATTATATTCTCTGTTTCAGGTAATTTTAACTGGATGTCTAACCTCAAATCCTTAGATATATCTTTTCTCCTCTTACATTCCTCAATTATTACATATTGCTTGTTTTACCTGATAACTATGCATTCATTCACTCCTTACTGCTGTAACTACTCACTCTAAATCAAACTCCCATCTATTACCTGAAGAGAAGATTTTCCTTCTGCTCACTCTGCTTTTCACTGTCCTATGAAACCTATTTTCTAGGAAATTTCCAGATCATGCACTGAGAAAAGCAATGTGAACTTATTATTATCATACTTAATTTCCTTAGGTTGATTTTCAATTACCAGTAAATATTACTCAAATCATTGCTCAGCCATTCTGCTTGTCCACTTAGTGAACAATACAATTGAATAGGGCAACAATCCTGACAATTTCTTGCATAATCTGATTAATAAATATTTTTTATTAAGTCCATCAACATTCTGATATGGAGGTGGGCAGGAGACCTCCATCTTTTCCTTGGAGTTATTGGCAGCTAGAGGTTGTTGGGGGAGGAGACATTTTCTTCACTGGTATTGTCAGTAGCAAGTACTCTGGAAAAAAACCCCACCCATGTTCATCTAGGAAACCCTAATTAAACTCAGTGGAACACACACACACACACACACACACACACACACACAAAGAGAAATCAAATTACATGAGAGACTAGTTAGGAGGAACTTGAAAGTTTCAGTGGAAGGAGGGGAATATACTATATAATACATTACTCTATACACTAGATGATAGATAGACAGATAGATAGATAGATAGATAGATAGATAGATAGATAGATAGATAGATTGACAGATTGATAGATTGATAGATATAGACAGATACACTATATACATACATCAAAGTTGTCAATAAACAGGAAGATGGAAAGCAAAAAATAATTTGAATGCACTTTCATAAATAAGGATAAACATTGATGTATATATGATTGCTATTCTGGTATACTTATTCACAATTAATACCTCAAAATAGAAACACAAGCAGAAATATCAAAGCATTTTTCTAATAGTGGCCTCATGGATTATATTGTGTTGATGCTGCATACTGGGGTAGGGAGATGGCTCGTGGCTCAGCAATTAAAGGAGGGGGACAGGAGACCTCCATATCTATATAAAGCTGGATGCAAAAAGTGGCCCAACCATTGGCCTTTGGTGGGAAGAAACCCTGGTGCTCTACGTTTGCTTTGTTTTAATAAATCACTTATCAGTTGGTTTCTCTCTCCTTTTTTTTTTTTTTTTTTTTTTGTTCCGGTAATGAAAGAACCAAGCTGTTTCCTCAATAATTTGTTTAAAATTCTTCTCATCTAAATGTATATGTTTCATTTTTAATCATTTCTGCCTTCCATATGTTTTGTCAAGACATTTCCTACAAGGATAAGCGCTCCACCAGTCTCCAGTAATATTTTCCTCAGTTTTGCATAACCAAAGTTATTTTTAACATCCATTTTTTTAGTGTTCACCGGCTCCCTTTTTCTAGCAGGTATCTATTACCTGGCTGCAAAGCTATTTCCACTTGTTTATGTCACAGCTGCACAGCAGCTCATGTCTTCATAGCAAAATATGCATGGGTTCTTTTTTTTTAAAGAAAAAAGTACCAATAGGAAGAATAGAAACAACGTGGATGGTGTGATGGTTTGATCCAGGTGTCCCCCACAAACAAATGAATGTGTTCTGGGTAATCGATCCTCAGCTGATGGCAGTTTGGGTTTTACAACCTCGATGGAGCTGTGTTGTTGGGGGCGAGCTTATGGGGTTATAAGCCAGCTTCCTCTTGCCAGTGTTTGGTACACCTTCCTGCCATCATTTCCAGTGTTGTGGTAGAGGTGATGTCCACCCTCTGCTCATGCCATCGTTTTCCCTGCCAGGATGGAGTCTCCCCTCGAGTCCATAGCCTAATAAACCCATTCCTCCACAAGCCGCTTTTGTTTGGGTTCTTTCTGCGCAGCAATTAGAAAGCTGACCGCAACAGATGGATAGATGATAGATATCTAAAAATCATATTTTCAAATGTAATGTTTATGTATTGATCTTTATGCATATGTATTTATTTATTTAGAGATTGATTTATTATTGGTTGTCTCAGGATTTTTAAGCATCTAGACCATCTTTGAGGATAACGATGCTATGAAAAGATTTCTATGAAAGGAACATTTAAAAATTTTATGTATAAATATGAGAAATTTTATTAATTTTTAACTGGTTTGCCATACTACAAAAATGTAGGAATGGGGATAAAAAAATCATAGGATTATAAGGTAAAATTTCCCAGGTAATATCAAGTGTCCAAGTGGAGTACACTCTAAATCTAGAATGGTAACTAGTCCCTTCTTCACCTTGGCCCATACAAAGAAGGGTCAGAATAGCTCATCCCGTCTTGCACAGGGATGAGGCGCCTGGGCTGGAGTTCAGGGCTCACAGCCCTTTAAGTTCATGCATGAAATTCCAGCATTTCATAGCTCAGGACCTTCCGAGTCTTTCTTGATTCTTAATTGTTCTTATTTATTATGAAATCGGAAAGACTCGATTCTCGCTGACTGGAGGAGTATTTTCTCCAACAGGCAAGGACATAGCCTTCGAATAAAAGCAACACACCTCCTTCCCACTCGCCACAGTCGCTGGAATCCTCCACTGACTGGCTGGGCTGGGGCCGCTTCCCAGGGGCTGCGGCAGGTGCAGGTGGGGGCTGGGGCAGATCTCCAGCAGCACAGCACCCAGGGGTCCCGCAGGAGCTCCTCCAGGGAGGGTCTCTGGTCCAGGTCGATGCTCAGAAGCTGCCTTAACAGGTTCTCCAGGTCCTGGGGGTCCTGCGGGGGATTCGGAACCTGCCGACCATGATCTGGAGTGTGAGCAGTGTGCAGGCCGAAGGGTCTGGCAGCTGGAGACCAGGACCCTGGCTGATGTGCTGAAATGGATCATCTCATGATAGGAAGTCAGCCATCTTTTCTTGTCATGTTGATAGACTTTGTTCTCCTGGTTTTCTCTTCCTTCTGGCAAAGGAGAAAACAGATTCTTCAAGAGAGAGTGAGAGCAGCAAGGGTTAACAGGGATAAACATGGTTAATTAAAGGAGGGCAGGGAAGATACAAAACTGAAGACATTAATTAGTCCCCTAGAAACCTTTCTCTGCAGAATAATAGTTGGGGGAGAAGGCAAAAGGAAACCTAGTCCTAAAACCATGGGCCCTGGTTGTAATTCCCAATGCCAGTAATGGGCTACTTCCCACAGTGAGCTGTTGTTTGGAGAGACCTATGAGGTCCCCAAAGCAAGCCAGGCTTTGGTCAAAGTAAAGGTATGACTCTATTGCTGAAGACACCACAAGTTGCCAACACAGGACACAGAGAGATCTTTCTGGAATTTGGAAAGAAGCCACCTCCCTGATGGCTAGCCCTCACAATGTTAGAAAGCACCAGGAGAGCTGCAGGAGCAACCAAGTGAGCATCTTAGGGAAATAATGGGAGCGGACTCCAGTGAGATGCTCCCACTAGTTTCTTTTCAAAAGTTGAGAAATCCCATATCTGTAGCCAGTAAACTAGAAACCCAAGGCAGAACATTTGCAATTCTTCCCTAGTTCAAAAGCCAGCAAGACCAATGAACTACCTCAAACACTAAGCACAAGAAGTTAACCTCTTACTCAAGCTTTCTTTGTTACTGCCATTGGTTGGATGAGATCTGGTCTCATTTTACTCAGTCTCTAATCAAAGGTTAATCTTATCCTATTAAGAAACACCTTCATAATCATAGCCAGAACAAAGTTTGACACAATTTCTGGACATTCTGTGGCCCAGTTAAGATGTCACATGAAATGAATTATTGCACACCTGATGTGCCAAGTAATCAAGTCCAGACTGGAGACATTTGCATGGATTGAAAGCATGGTTCTCTCTGGTTCATTTGGATTCAAAGCAATCAGCTTCTGAATACCATCCATCTGTTTCAGTTCTGACCTTTCCTGTGCATTGTCATTCTTATCCTCATTCCTCAGGCTCGTGGGTTTGTTTTCTTTCCCACTGTTCTTGTGGCAAGGCTAAAATTCTCATGTGACTTGCTCCATGTAAGGCCTTTGCCTTGTTAAACCCTAGCTTGTTATGACTGGACTATCACGTTTCAGCCTGTACCAAGATGCTCAGTGTGCCCTTATCTGATGCTATGGTCTTCATAATCATTTCCTCTCATGATCATATGACACCATTACAACATGAGAGCTCCATTTTCTTGAGGGGAATTAGCTCCCTTATAAAGGAGGCTGGAGGGAGTAGCTTTACGAATGAAGCCATCTCTCAGGGAATCTGCTAGTGTCTTGATCTTGGACTTCACAGTCTACAGCTGTCAAAAAGGTAATTCTCTTTTTCCTAAGCTACTTAGTTTGTGTTACTTTGTAACAGTTTTAGTACTAATGAATCAAAATCACTGCCCACCTAAGATAGAGTAGGTGGGCAAAAGTATAGTGTGGATAAGACATGGCTATTTTTTTAAAGTGTTCTGTGTGGTCTTTGAAATATCAAGTACAGATTTATTTTTTCTATTTCCCAAGATTTCTGCTTTAACATCTGCAAAGACTCTTCCACAGTTGAACTGTAGCTGTGGCAGTTTCAGATCCTTTTTCTTAGTTTTGAGTGGCATAAAATACCGAATTATCTGGGGACAAAAACAAATCAGATTCCAAATATAAGTCCAAGCTAGTCAAGCTCAAGGGAATGATAAATTAAATTGGAAATAAATTTGCTAATGTATAATAAAAATATTCCCAAGCACACTGACTGTCTACATTTAATGGTTAGCAGATTCTCTCCCTGTGGAAAAAAACTACATGGGAAGAGAAATTAAAATGTGAAGATTGTTTGATGAGAATAATATCAGGTCAACAGGAAGCAGAAATCCAGCAGTTTCTGCGACAAAGATAGTTAGGGGGCTTCCTCTACTGTTCTGGTGATATATTCATGTTCCAGCACCACATTGGTGTATTTCAGGGATATTACTTTTCCTGTGGATAGTAATATAACAATGAACAAACAGTTCAGTCTCCCGGGAATATGTTTCATTATATAACATGGTACATATGGTCTTTTGCCCATTTCTCAAGTTTACTATGATAAGTTAGACTATAGTATTTTAATTAGTTGAATTAAACTTCTTTTCATATTAAACTCACTATTTTCAAGGTGAAATGTTACTGGAAATGGAGGGATGGAATATTTTTAAAGAAGAAAAGTGAACATAATCACAAAACAAGAATCCTAGTTTTTTTTCTTATTTTATAAATATGATTATACTTTATTTTATTTCAAAATTTATCACAAGTGGAAAAAGTTGGTTTATATCCTCTAGCAACACATTATTCTTGATTAAATACTAAAGCAAGTGAACCATGTTTTTAAAATAAATGAACAAGATTCTGTTTATAAGGGTGGGAATGGTCATCTGTCAAGGTTTTAAGAATAAATTTAACTATGAATCCATCTGGACAGGATCTCACCCAGAAAGGTAACAAAGATCAGCTAGTTGAGAGTGAAGCCTCCATGTAAAACGTTTTTGGGCTGCAATATGGAATATAGTAGCTTTCCTTAATTTAATCTTATTTCATTGCACTAAATACATAGAACTTCTGAAGAAACTACAAAGATCATCAGACCCCTAAGATGCAGGCCACTTTTTAGTTTAACTATTGCCTTATATATTAACAATACAGTAATAACAACAATAATAGCAGTAATAGTAATAATAAGTGCAAAGAAAATGTGTGCCTATTTATAGAAAATGTTTTTTCTTTAGACACAAGGTAATTTTTAAAGAAAAAATATATAGACATATGTTAACTATAGCTTCTCAGGTGAAGGATTCTTCGTAACTAAATCCAAAATTCTTGAATAATTTCTACTTTTATAGTTCACATGGTCATTGTATGAATGATAAACTTTGCCTATTTAAAAGAAGTTGGTATTCCCACAGCCCACTAATATGTCTGGGAATTTCCCTTGTCAGTGTGTCATCCATGCTAACAATGATCTCTGGGTCCTCTTTCCTGCCTTCCTCCCGTGCCCTGCAGCACTGTGGCAGTTGCACAGCACGCTGCCTCTCCTAAGGACACCCGCTGACATTCCCCACTCCTTGTTTCCAAGCTCCCTGAGACTAGATTCCCCTAGTGGCTCCTTCGGATGGGCTGTGGAGGAATCAACTCCTATCTGCATGGCTTTGCAGACCTGCCGGTGGAGGTCTGATGGATTGCGTGGTCCATGCCTACCTCTCCTGGGCATGGACACTGTCCACCAGTGACATCACCAAAGCCCATGAAAATGCCTTGGAGTTTTGCCTCAAATACACAAGTTTTTAAAGAGGAGGAAGCCCAAATTTGATCAACCTCAAAGTCTAAATTTTATTTGCTCTTTTAACACTCTAAGGCAAGTGCTTTCACTGCAGACCATCTCCCCAGCCAGCCCTCTTATTCATTCTTTATGATATATAAGGTTATGAAATGGAGGTTGAGTGAGTTTAAGAAAATAAGAGCATGTATGGTAGTATAGAAAAATTCCTATATATTTTATGAATGCAAAAATTTTGTTGCTTTTTCCTTCTTTACTTAAAATATGCATTCCATTTCCTTCAAGCAAACTTATATCGATACACTTAATTTATATTCAATTACCTTAGTCTTTATGAATTTTAAGTAAACATGGAGTTCACTATCTCCAGCACTTAAGCCTCTGCCTGGACAGGAGATCATAACCACAAGACTCTGTTGGCTCCACCACTCAGTCACATGTCTTCGAGATGGTGTACAGACTACAAAGACTTTCAAGTGGAGCTTCCTCAGGCAGGACAGCCTTAAGTGTAAACATCAAAATAGTTGGTAATCTATATTATCACTGAATGTACCATTTTCAATTTGTGGCCATACTCATGACATATTGGTATGCTATTTCTCTGGTATAATTCACCTTCCAAAACTTTTTCCTTAACAGTAAGATGTTAGATTTAGTTATCATTTATTCTTTGTCTTCATAAAGAATAACACACGGGACTCATGTAGCAATAAGGAGAAGATATAACTAATGGATAAGATTCTTAACACCTCAAATTTCCTCTCATGATCTCCATCCTTTTGTCTCTATACTAGCCTTCTGAATACATCACTGGAATCAGAAAAATTGTTGTGGTTTGCAACCACCGTTTTTTTAACCTAGAACACATGAGTCATTTAAAAATGAAAAGATACTTTGAGGACTGGAGGGAATTCAGGCAGTGTGGAGACGGATGAGACTAAGAGTCCTGGGAAGGTCCAGACTGTCTGAGGTCTTTGGCTTCTAAACTGAAACTGCTAGATAAGCCCTGCATTTATCAATTCAAGAAGTAACACTGACCGGGGCTCACCTAAAACCACCCACAAGGAACTAAACTGTGATTAGATCCTCAATAAGCAGAGGCTTTAGAGTAAATTCCTGATAATGCTGGAAAAAAATTTGAAAAATAACCAAAATGCCTTCTGAATAAATGTTTTTGCCCATTTATTAGTGATGCTATCAGCTTTAGTCAGAAAGACTTCTTTTTTGCAGCGGTCATCAGTAATTGCGGAGACTCATAACTGGTCAAAGGGCTGAAAATGTGTGTTGAATGCCAAGTTATAAATTGGACATCTATATCCCCCCATCCAAGGCTCAAGGGAGGTCACGGGAGAAGAGGCAGAAAGAATGTAAGATCCCTCGGAGGAAGGTGAGGGGGTGATGTGGAAGCTGACTTCTGGTCGGGAAGTGGCTGCTGCATCTTGAATTCACAGCAGCTATGATTACCTGCATGAGGTCATTCCAACACTGGGATCCTGGACATCATGGAGTGGGGGGGGGGCTCATGGAGGCGAACACCTTCCTGAGGATGTATGTGCAGTTCATGGTTGATGGAGGAGAAAGAGACTCCCCAGAGAAAGAGATTCCCCAGTGGTGTGTGCTAGGTTGGAATTCAGGCCCGGAAAGTTTTGCACCAGACTGGAGCCTGCCTCCAGAACAGGAGATTACGCCCCCACCTGCTGTGTCTCTGTCTGGCAGGAGGCACTGTCCTTCCTGATGCTGAGCTGTGTGAACACCTGGGCACTTCCTGTCCTTCTCCCAACCTGGACATTCGCCTTCAAAGCCTGATCTTGATCTTGCCTTGAGCTCTTCTCCCATTTGGGGAGATAGCCTGGAGCTCCGAGGTCCCTTTCCTCCTATTAAAGCCTTTCCTTTCAGAGCGGTCTCTCATGGTGGCCATTTCCATTCTAACAGTGAGGCCATTGGTAACGAGCCCTTGGTCCTGTAAGCAACCCTAAGTAACTCACTCAGAAATAAAGCAAACAAAGGAAGACACATGAAGAGAGGCAAGAGAGGAAGAGGATTCGTGTGAGACAGGGAGGAAATCATATGATTGAACTTGTAGGAAAATATCAAAATCAAATGAAATAGTTAAACCAACCATTGTTTTCCAAGTAAGGAAAACAATTTGTCTGTACCAGACCATGACCAGGTCCTGACTACGTGGTTATGTTAAGTTTACTCTAAGTTTCAAAGACTGGTGCTTGCCCCAGATATAATTATTTCTGAGAACTGAAAAATATTTTCAAAATAGGTAGGGTGCTGACTGGTAAATAACTAACTGCTTTTTCACTTCTGTACACAAGCTTGCTCTTTCTACTCATTAAAGGACATGATTTTTTCTTTCTAAGCCCTGAGCTACCAGAACTGGCTGCTGACTCTCTCCTGAGTAGAGTCAGCCCTGGCCGGTCATCCAAAGAAAGTTTCCCTATGACTCTCCAGATCTTTCAGTGTCTGTTTGACTTGGGGTCTGGGGTCGCACTCCATTTCACAAAGTCATTATTGTGTTTGAATATATGTTAATAAAAACATGAAAATAAAAATAATATGATTGAACTTGTATGAAAATATCAAAATCAAAGTCATTATTGTGTTTGATTATATGTTAATAAAAACATGAAAATAAGTAATTAGTGTTCATCATGCACCACTGACCCAATCAGTACTCTCACGCTGTCAGCTGGCAGAGTCCACTCCAAATTGAATTTTTTAAACAAAGACAAACCAAAGAAAGCATCATCCTCCGAGATTTTCTGTGCACTATGCTTTCTCTTGTGTTATAAGTGCTACAAGTATTTCAGCTCTCAGGGGTACTTCCTGACCTTTATGGGGTTAAGGTTGAAATACCTAGTTCAAAAGTATGACCCATACTTCAACTGAAATAACAATCAAACATAAATCACTGAAAATGAGTCACCAAAGAAATTTACAAATAACAAGGAAGAAAAAGTCTAGAAAATGGGACAAAATAGAGAAATAAAGACATAAAGCTAAAATTTGCACAACAAAAATATTTGTTGAACAAGAGGTGATATAAATGAAGAGCTCAATCAGTGGAAAATCATATCAACTCAGTATTTCTCTGACTTCTTTCCAATTGGCTAAATAAAAGTTGGGTAAAAGACTATCAGGATTAAAAAATATTCTGTGCTTGTTAAAATCTGATAAATCCCTGCTGTTCTCAGCTGTTTTCTGTAATCTCTCAAATGTAATTAGCAAATAGTGATAAAAGAGTCACGTTTAAAGGAAGCCAGGCAGTTTCAAAGGATTTGACACAAGAGTCCTCACTGCTGTCACAGATTAACCAAATCTCCCGAGGCCAGTTGTGACATCTTGATTCAATACAGTAGCTGGAAAAGTAAGTCTGAATTGGTGACGGCAGTCCTGTCACTTCAGGTGGGCTGTCACCGTGATGGCTGCACACATTGCTCACATCAGCAGTTCTGTGAGGTCACTGGACACATCCTGTCAACATCATTCTGGAAATGGTTTGTGGTGCAAACCCTCATTTCCCACCGCTGCTTCAGAACTGTGGGTACGACTGGCTCAATGCTGAGGGGATCATGAGAAATGACTCGCTGGTACTTCAGTACACACGATTTTCAGCACCATCTCCAAAGAAAAGTTTCAAACTCATCATGAACAATGAGCCAATTTGGGGCTGTAGTATAGAAACTAACTTTGCAGAATGAATGACACAGAAAGGCCCTTAGGGAATAAACTGAAGAGAGAAATTATGCAACAATACAGACTAATGAAGACTCCCTGGAGTGAGAAAAGAAAGGAAGTTACTTCTTTTTATTCATGTCTGAACACAGGAATATCAGCCATGTGTGAACACTTCACACAGAGAGCCTACTTGTGGCCTCTGATGCCCACATTAGACCCCAGAAATAATACTTCAGCTGACACATATTTAGGGGTTTGTCTTCCTCTGAGCCTTGGTGGGTGTGTTCTATGGTGGAGCTAGGAACCCTTGGGAGTATGTTTTCACTACAGATCTTGTCCTTGGAATAATTTCCAGAAGAAATAAATGCATGTTCTTAACTAAAAGGCAAGAGCAAGCCCCAGCTCACAGTGCAGGCCAAGCTGGAAGAGTTTTCCTCTGCAAATGAGGTGACAGGACTTTCAAACTCAGGGATAGTCAGTACTTACAGCTAAGTCACAAAATGCTGAGCAAGATGAATGTTCTCTTAATTCCACGTCAAAACTTTAATCTATGGAAAGACACATTTTATTTCTGAAATAATCTATAAGCCGAATATATGAAACAAAAAAATTATCTGGAAATCATTACTCAAGGAAAAGTTATCTGCCTATACTTTATCAAATAATATAAGAGAAAATTAGAAAATATGAGGAGAGGACAGGGTGGTGGGGTTATTCAAAATTTAAGGTGTATGAATAAAAATATGGAAACAAAATTCTTTGTTGTGTGTGTGTGTGTGTGTTTTAAAAAAGACAGTTTAGATAGAAGTATCCTGTGGAGGTGGATACTGGATAATGTGCCCAGAATCTATAGATTGTTATTAGAAAATTTTCAGCATCAGGGGTAGGATACCTTCCAGCAAGTTGTTGGGGAGGGTGTCCCCTGGTGTCCCCCAAGCGTTACAGCCCAAGCTTTCAGTTGCCCACCAGAAGTAGATGGTTAAGACCCTATTGCTGAAGACTCCACATGCTTTGGATGAAGTTTCTTGAGAAATTGATCGAGGGCTGAGCTGAAACCTCTTCCCTGTTGACCAGCTATAAGATGCTGGACAGACCTATTCAGAGCAGAAAAGGCATCAATTGTCTTAACCACCAGTGGACCCTGCCAGTTTTATTGCTGGCCAATCAGGCCAAATATGCCAACTGGGGCAATGGGAATCTCAAAAAAAAAATGGCTTTAACTTCTGTTTCCTAAATGGCTAAAGATATCAAACATTTTGAAAAGTGATTACTAACCATTTGGGTTTCCTCTATTGAAAATTGTTCATTAGCCCATTTATTAACGGGTAGAAGTTTTCTTTGTGTTTATTTTTTTTCAGTTCCTTTTCTATCTAGATGTCAATCCCCTGTTAGAGCAGCTCCCATTCTGTAGGCTTTCTGTTCACTCTGCTGATAGTTTCCTGCTGTGAAGAACATTTTATTTCCATGTAATCTCATTTGTTGATTTTTGGTGCTATTTCTTCTTCTGCTGCTGGATTCTGGTGTGGAAAGTTCTTATCTATATACATAACTGTAAGTACATTCCCTAGGCTTTGCTCTATAAGCTTCACTGTTGCTGGTTTTAAATGAAGGTCTTCAATTCATTTTGAATTGATTTTTTGTGTCCGGTGCGAGATATGAATCTAGCTTCATTTTCCTTCAGGGAGCATGTAATTTTGCCAGCGAAATTATTTTTAAAAATTCTGAATAGGCTGTGTTTTTCCAGTGTATGTTTTTGATATTTTGTCAAAAATTAAGTGGTTTCAATTTTACACTTATTACACCTCAATTGAGCTAGATATTTTAGTGGTTACCATGGTAGGTATGTGGAATCTAAGCATGTGTTGACCTCTCTCCCCTATATTTGCACAGGATCAAATTATATTCTGTGGTGGCTCAGTACCAAGACAATAGTTTATATTCTCAAATTTTCTTTAAATTTATTGGAAACAGATGGTCTTGAATAATTTTAATCACCCCCAAAATAGTTTTCTACTAAACTGTTTTGTGAATAATTTTTTCTTTATTGGTATAAAAGAATGATAATTAATGAGATTCTGATTAGTAAAAATGAAAAGAACTCAGTAAAATTAAAAAGAAGAAAAAACAATGTGAGGGAGTTCCAATATATTAGGGGTTAATGTGCCGCAGATTTAAGAAAAACTTGCAAAGAAAATAGGCTAAGGTTGGTACTCATTTAATGAAGTGTGAAGATTTCCTTAGCAGAAAAAAATGAAGAAATAATGGTGTTAAAGGAGTTTTAGAGGTTCAGCCAGAGGGATTCCAACACTGTTTAATTGCCACACTCCAGAAGAGAGTAAAACAGGTGCTCGATATTTTTCTATAAAGATATGTAATTGCCTTTTTATCTTCAGGAAGAACATTTAAAAAAGGTAATTATAAAAGAAAGGAAAACAAAAAAATTGAAGCTTCCCTTTGAATTTTGCAGAATAGTGAGTTACTATTTCAAATATGAAGGCGAAATTTTTATATCTGATAATGTTTAGGATCAGGATGTACATTAGGCCATAATAGACTCAGACTCAAGCAAATTATTAGTGACGTTTCCAGTCCAATTCAAAATTTATTCTCAGATGGATGAGCACATTTCCCTAAGAAAATACCCTTATGTCTGGAAGTCATTAATTTAATGACGACTCATTACCTAATGGGAGTTATACACAGTACTATGTCACGGAGGGACCACAGAGAAGAAAGACAATAATGAATATTTCTGGAACTTTAAGCCATATCCTTGAAGATTTCATTGGGGAAGTGAAGTATAAGATGTTTTGAAGAACAGAACATAGTTGGAGTGAGGCGATCCTGGTAAAGGAAGGTTTTCCTTCTCTGAATTTCCCACCCTACATCACATATCCATAGGATGACTCTGCACCCTGGATTGCCAAGGACAATCCAGCTTTAATTCTATCCAAATGAGATAACCTCCTATGCTTTTCACTATCAAGGGACACTTCTCTAGTCTCAGTTGACAAGAGTTGTGGTTAGTTTTTCTAGGTTAAAACAGAATAATACATTTGTCATAAAGCAGCTGATAAGAGGAAAGGTTTTTTTTTTTTTAAAATCTGGTTTATACTATTGAGTGAAAGTCTCATAGTGACCAGGGTAAGCATGGTATGAACAAAAGCTAGACATCACCTCTTACATAGCAGGTGGAAAATCACAGTAGGACAGTTGAGCATACTCTGGCAAGGGGAGCTGGCTACAGCACTCCTCAGCCCACCCCTAACAACACACCTCCTCCAGCAAAGCTCCACCTCCCATATTGGCATCAGGTGGAAACCACATATTCAGAACAAATGAGTTTATGGTGACATTGAATTCAAATCACCTCAGCTAGTAAACCTCAAAGTCATGCTCTTTGTTGACTATCAGATTCATTGTTGAGACAAAAACTCCCTTTCACAAAACTGTAAATGAGTAAATAATTATTACCTACTGACTGGTAAATATCAAATGATTGCATATATATATATATATATATATATATATATATATATATATATATATATATATATAAAATTCAGGGTATTAGATGACTATACACATAGCAAAGAAAGTAACCTAAAAGTGATTCTATATGTGTGCACTTGTGCGTTATAAATAAATGTGTGCACACCTTGTGTCTTAAGGTGGTAAAGTTTGTTAAGTTATGATAAAAGAAAATAAAAGACAGGATAATTTGGGGAATGTGTGGTATGTTATTAACAGTAATCAATGAAGTCCTGTCATAAAAATTTAATTTACCAGCAATATTGGAAGGCATGAACAAGTGAAGAGAGGGGCTACCTAGGAGAGCAAAAGGTCTGTAGGCACAAAAACGTCATGTGCATATTCCCCATCATGAGAGATATACACTCATGTTTTTTGAATACCAAGGTGACCAGAGTGATGGAATTGATGGGAAGGAGAAAAATTCAGGAATGATCACAGATCAAGTCAGAGAGATTATAAGGAACCAGGTCATTAAGGACCTTCCTTGTAAGACATAGTAAGAAAATTGGGTTATGTTTTTGAGAGCTAAGGGAATGAGGGAGAATTTTCAACAGGATCTGGTGAAGATGTGATGAGTCTCCAGCTGCTGCCTGGAAAAGTGGATTGAAATAGGGGGAACTGAGAGACTCCAGATGTGCAAGCATTACCTGTCAGATTAGAAGATGGCTCATTGTTTACTGTGGTGGCATTGCTTCGTTTCAGCAATAGCTTCATTGCCAAGCATGTTTGTTTATTTCACTTTTAATTCATTTTATATTTTTTACAGGCATAAACTGTCAAGAAAACGTTTCCTTTTTCATACTCTAGAGCCAATGAGCCTGAGTATGAGGCATATTTTTTCTTTATGTCAAGGAATTAAAGCCACTTTCTTGTTAACATAAAAAATAGAATGTGAACCAATATTTGCCCTTGAAGCCCAGTATCTATCACTTTCTAAATATCTAAATATTTTGTGTACAAGGCAACCCATAGTCACGGATTCTCTATAGAGTCCCCAGAGTTCTACATTCATGTGTACCTGTTTCTACTGGTTCCTCACAGTGTCTTCACTTTTACATCCTGTCACGGATTTTGAAAGGACTATATTATGCTTTGCAGTGATTTCTGCCTTAATTTTATGGGTGCTTGGAGAAGATGAATTCGTTCATCAGGGACAAAAGACTCTCATACTCAGTGCATCTGTAACAGGCACTGATGGTCACAACCATTCCTTTGTACCATCATAGGATCCCAGCAGCTTCCTGAATGCTGTGCTCACAGTAGGCCTTTAGCCAAAGCTCTCAAGTTTAGGAAACTACATTTTCATAAGGGCCTGCAAACAACCCTAACTAAATATTGCTTTCTGTGGAACATAACAATTCATTTTATGTTATAGAAAGTCAACTTCCAATCTGGAGGAACATGCTTTATCTCCAAGGTGCTTACTTTCCTTGAAAATAGCATCAATAATAAAGTCATTTTAAAAACTTCCCTATCAAGACACAGAGAAATATAAAGATACTAACAGTTATTTCCTTCAAGACTGGAACGACCACGTAGATGAATGCATTCAATGTGCTTTTTAGTACTTGACCTTAATGGACAATTACTGATTAATACTTGAGTACCTGTGTTTTGAAAAGGGATTCTCCTGATAGAACAGATTATAAGGAAATTGACATTAAATTCTGGGAAATCTGAAGACTTAAATAGATTACTGAATTTATTGAGTGAAAAATGACAAAAAAAGCCTTTTTCAATATACTCCAACTCAGAATATGTAAAATGGTTACCACATCAAACACTACTCAGAAATTTTGCCTTCTAGTGAGCAGTTCATTGTATGGAAATATTTCACAGATATCAGGAAGTAAAATAACTTTCCTAATGTCATTCATCAACTTTTTATGATAATCAACTTGCATATGCATCAAGAGGTTTCCTCTTATTTAATTAATCATTTGGATATTTTCATAGAAATCATTTATATGTAAATGTTCAGTTATTGAGTTGGTGTTGCTTACCTGTTTTACTAGCCTTTCTTTTTCCCAATATATAAAAAATCATTTTTATATAATATAATCATCTCTCTGATTTATAAGAACCGAGGCTGGAGAAATTTCTCAGTGGTTAGGGTGTCTGCCTGCAAAGCCTGAGACCCAGGTTCGATTCCCCAGTACCCATGTAAAGCCAGATGCATGATGAGGCACATGCATGTAGACTTGGTTTGCAGCAGCGGGTGTTCCTGGAGGGCCCATTCTCTCTGTCTGTCTCTCTTTTCCTTCTCTATTTGCAAATAAATAAATACATAAAATATTTATAAAAAGCAAATAAAACTTCAGATCAACAATTTTATTCTCTTAAATAAATTCCTGGAATTAAAATACCATTTACATCCTCACTGATGAAAGTTCTGAAATATCGTTATATAATCAACAGATGCAAATGATCAGCCAAATTCAAGAGAAATTGAAGGAGTTATTCAGAGTTCCATTTACAAATAATTCAATATTACCATATTGTCTAAATATTTTCTTATGGAAAGAGAAAATCTTGGAAAATGTTCTATTTAATTTATCATTTAGCACTTCATGCTTCCCTTACACTTCAGTCACATGCCATGACTCTTAAAAGTGACAAACCAGCATGTATATGACAATACTAACCAGAAGAAACAATCTGTGGTTACCATGCTTTATTATGCACACATTTTGTAATGTGTGTATGCACGTTATGTTTGTTACACATGTTAACAATATTTATGCATTATCTCAGTCTTTGTCAGAAAAACTTGAAAAATTATATCTAATTTTTAATTAATATACTCAAAATTTGCTGGGTTTTTTTCCTCAAGAAAATGTAGGTTGTTGGTGTGAGAGAGTGGCTATCCATATTTGCTTTCTGAATGACTGAGTTTGATCGAATCATTTTCCTTACTTGCAAAGTGAGAACCCAGGACTCCAGTACTAATATAATAACATGGCATTCAATTTCATGGGATTAATATGATAATACCCTATTTTCAAATAATAGGATCTCTCTGTTCTGTTATAGAAAAGAAGGTGTATGCATACATTTGCATGAAGATGTCAAAATTGAGAAAGGGAAATTTGTTTTCATTATTTTTTTCTTCATTGTAATTCATACTGGAGCATGCCACTTTAGAATGAAGGCTACTATCTCCTTTTGAAGCTAACTGGATACTCTCCTCTGGTTCTTAAAATATATCGATTATTAAGAATTAAACAGCATTAGCAGAGATTAGAAAAAAGTTACCTTCTCCAGGACAACTTAAATAAAAAATCTTTACATTTAATGTCACATTAATTGATACAGAATTTGGGGCTTAAGCGGGGGCCTCATGCAACTTTTAGGTTCTTATCCATTTTAACAAAGAAATGAGAAGAAAAATGGACTATGAAAAGTATAAATTTTGAATTGTAAGGTTTATTTAGAGAGAAGTAGTATCCAAGGGAAGGCTAGAATGGCTCAAGCCTGAATGGAATTCCCTTCCTTGTCAGTCTAGAAAGGGAGATGGGAGAATGGATAGGGGAATGGTCAGGGGAAAACCCATGGAAAGTGCGCACATGCAGAGGGGGAAACATGACAGTCCAGGCCAGAAGATTTGGAAGAAACACGTGTGCACACACTTGGGAAGCACAGCTTGAGAGCACAGCACTTCAGCTTTACCTAGGAGAAAGCTAAGAGATTGGAGAGTGGGACTAGGGGCTTAAAGAAAAATCACCCAGAACCAAGGTGGGACAGTGGACAGCAGCCTGGGAAGAGCTACCATAATATCAGGAGAGTCCAGTGGCCAGAAAATACAACCAAGAAAGCCTGAGAGAATGATCATGTGCATCCAGTTAGGAAGAGCCTTGTCACCAGACTCAGGTGTATAATCACCCGATTGGTTTGTAGACTCAAGGGGCTGACTCAGGAAGGGCCATTCCACCCTAGAATGCCAAACTGAGAAAGAAGTAGGAAGTGCTATTGCTGCAGACTTGCTTATAGCCATCTTGGATGAGATGGGATCAGACTGGAGTTCTAGTTCTGCCATAGCAGGCAAAGTGGCATCTCACTGTTCACCTTGCGCCTCTGTCCCTAAGTGCCCATTAAAAGCTATATTACTCCTGTTTCTCTTTCACACTGAAACATGAATTACTATAATTGATTGCTATTGCAACCTAAGTCCAAGAGTCATCTTGGATAGTTGGCATGGTTGGAGGAGGTCTATTTTTATATGTTAGTAAGAATAATTGGTTTCATGCCAAAAAGAGAGCCTAGCTACTAATCATTGAAAAAAATCTTGATATAACAGACATAGGAACACAATACTGACAGACACATGTCATCTGAAGGTCATTACAGTGGGTAAATCATTAATCTTTTTACAATAATAAAGAAGGAAGTAGTAAAATTGTTGAACTCTCACAGCCAAAGAGAGAAACTCATCCTGTCGGCCAACCTGCAGCGGATCTTTAGACTGGGACCCATGTTGATTGCCAGGGCTAAGCAAAGTGACTGACTAAATCTCCTTTTGTTATTTCTTGTGAGTAGATATTTATAAAAGAGGGAGTTCACACTGTTTTTCTCCATCACGAGAAAGAGGATTGAATGACAGTGAGCTTTTCTCATCAACATGCAGGTAAGTTGAGTTTGTTCATGGTGGAGGAAGATGTGATATTCAGATATTAATTGTTGACATAATTCTACTCATTTCATGTGTTTGTTGATATTGTCAACTTGATAGAATCTAGAATAATCTAGAAAATGAAACTTTGGGCATAAGCAAGAAAACCTTTTTTTGTTGTTGCTATTGTTTGGTTTGTTTTGTTTTTCAAAGATAGGCTCTTGCTCTAGCCCAGGCTGACCTGGAATTTACTCTGTCATATAAGGCAGGCCTCAAACTCACAGCAATCCTACTACCTCTTCCTCATGAGTGCTGAGATTAAAGGTATGTGCCATCATGACAGGTGAGGAAGCCTTCTTTAGTAGCATAAATGAGGTAGAAGTTCCACCATGCATTAAGATGACTCCATTCCATGAGCTATGGTCCTATACTGAATCAAAAAGAGAAAGAAATTGAGTTCCAGCATTCATTTCTCTCTGCTTCTTCAGTACAGATGCAATATGACCAGCCAGCTCACATTCCCATTACCAAGCCTTCATCATTGGAGCCTCACCCTGTGAGTCAAAATAAACCACAACTTCCTTAAGTTGTTTCTGTTAGTTATTTTGTACAGCAACAAGAGAAGTAACTACTACCAAAAACTGATACCAGGAGTAGGGTCATGTGATAATCCTATGTGGTCCTCAGACCATAGAAACTACTGTATGCAAGGAACATGTAAGAGTTTGGAACTTCAAGACAAATATTATATAATGCTGTAAGCAGAGATTAATGTCTCATTCTGCATAGAGTTTGGATGAGAAACACAGAGAGGCTCAGATCACAAGGCTTCAGAAGGGAAAACAGGGCTCTATAGCAAACTGGGCTAGAGATTATCTTTGTTGTTTTCTGGCAAAGAATCTGTCTGCATTCTGCTTATGACCTGAGAACTATAGTGAAGATGAATTGAAAAGTAATGTACTAACTTGTTTGGTGGAATGAATCTCAAGATCATGTAGCATTCATGCAGTGTCATGGTTAGGACTACTCACAGCACTTACCCACCACTACAGTGAGAAAGAACAGCAGAGCGAGGATCTGAACAAAATGCGCTATTTGGTGGAAAAAGCAGGGATTTGAAAGTTACTGGTGAGCATCTTTAATTGTTAAAGGAAAACCTCTTGTTCCGCATTGGACCAATAGAAATTGTGACCTGAGGAGAAGAACCCACTCATGGAAGGCTCCAATATTGTGAAAATCTAAATATATTTGTAAGTTAAGGGTCTAATCTAACAGTGCCAATTAATTGATCCCCACTTGAAGACAACTGTCTAAGAAGCTGTTATCCTGGGTCAGCCTGGAAGGCAACAGAGACCAGTGTAACTTCTGTCTAAGCTGTGTAGGTTATATCTGAATCTGGAAACAAAACATGATTGCATGATTCACTTTGTATTTGTTTTACAAGCATGATATCTTTAAGACTGAAGGGTCAGAGAGGTTTGTGTCAAGGTTTTAAAAGGCAAAGTAATGTGTGACTTTTATTCCATTCAAGCAACTGAGAGGTCATTGTGCCAGAGTTGCAAAGAAGACTCCAGAATTATGCACCAAACACAGGGTACCTACCAAGGAATTTTGCAAGTCCAATACAGCTTGTATGTACTTTTGGGGACAGAGCTGGGGTGCAGGGCTATGCAGGACATTTGAATCACAGATGATTTCATTTGGAGCCCCAAATGCAGGATTTGGTGTTTTTCCTACTGAATTTCAGTATCAGTGTTACCTGACATTTCCTTGCTATGCTGGACTCCCTCCTGTTGGAATGGGACTGGTTGTTCTGTATGGTTATGTAGTCAAACTAATAACTTTTATTTTTTATTATTTTATAGGAGCTCAGAGGTAACAGAGTGTGTGATGTGTGGTGTATGTATTTGTGTGTGTGTGTATGTGTGTGTATGTGTGTGCATGTGCGTGTGTGTGTGCACATGGCTGTGTGGTAGGTACAGTGTTTGTGTGGTGTATGCATGTGTGTACATGCTGATGTGGTGCCCTCTAGGCTCACCTGTGAATGACACTATACGTCATCTATCGATTGATTTATTGATTGATTAATTGATTTTGCAGTGGAATCCATTACTGATTCTGGAGCTTGTCATTCATGAGCCACAGCAATTCTCGGGTCTCTGCCACCCACAGGACTGAGGTTACAGATGTGGGCGGCCATGCCTACTGGTTAAGGTGGGTTCTAGAGTTTAAAATTTGGGTAGCCATGAGCACGTTCAGGCTCTCATGCTTGATCAGGCAGTATACTTCATTGCTGAGCCATCTTGATAGTAAAGCTTTTTATTTTTTATTTTATTTTATTTGTTTTTGGAGGTAGAGTCTCATTATAGGCCAGGCTGACTTGGAATTTACTATGTGTCTCAGGCTAGCCAAGAACTCATAGTAGTCCTATCTCTGCTTCTCAAGTGCAGGGATTAAAGGTATTGGCCGTCATACCTGGCTCAGTACAACTTTTAATGTGTAATTTAAGAAACTGAATTTTATTTTGCTTCTATTTGAGCTAATTTTTCCAATCTTAGCTTACTTTTAGGTATATCAGCTTTCTCATCCATCAATTTTCTGTATGTTGTTTCTGTGCTTACTCTTTCATTTTGCAGTTCCATTTTTCTCTTTCTGTTCCACTTCCATATATAGTGCTATCATATATTTTAAGCAATTTGAAAAATCCAATTGGGCAATTACTCACTCTTTGCTATAATTTAAATTTTTTTGCTTGTCTATTTTTGTCCATTAATTCATCCATATAAATTTTAGTATATGTTTGTCCAGATTTATCTACTGAAATTATGGTTTGGATATTTGGATGGGATTGTATTTTAGTTTTGAGATTACACTATCTCTCGATCATTGAATGAGTTCTTCCATGATAACGGCACATTTCTCTGTTCATTGCAACTTAATGACCTTGTATAAATGTTTTCAATATTATTGTAAATGTTCTATTGCTTATATACTGATTGCTTTCAATTTATCATTTTTTATAGACGATAAAGCTTCATAAAAGTCCACCATTATGGTTGGGCCATTCTGTAGTTGAGGGATGGCTGAGGAGGTGAGTAGCTATTATTCGAGAGGCCAGAGGGAACCCTATCATGTCCTGTCATGGCCCTGGGTTTTGCATTTGTGCTGAAGCCTTGTTCCTGAGATAAGTCTGAACAGGAAAAGACACAAAAGGGCTTGTGAAATTTAAAACAAAAAAGTATGGTAGACAGAAGAAAGAGAAGGAGAGTGACCCACCTGCTTGTCAGGTCAGAGGTCAAACCCACATTGACGCTGTCACTCAACTCCAGCCGCCTCCAAACCACAGAGTGTTTGAAGCCATGATTCAGGTCTGAGACTAAGTTTCCACCAACCCAGCTCCCCAACCTCCACCACTTAAAACCATGAGCAGTGCCTTCTCATTGGTTAGGTCAGGGTCTGAGCACCTAAATACCTTAAAACCACACCCCCTACCACCTCTAAACTTCGAGGGTAATCTGCCTACTCAAGATGTCAGGGACTGATCATTTGCTGACCCAGGCACCCTACAGCCCACTGCTCGAAATGAAGTGTTCACCTACCTGCTCATCATGTCAGAGGCCACGCCTCCACTGACCCTGGCACCTCCCCAATGCTTCCCCATGTTGGCGTTCCCACTCATGGAATCAGACATTGTGAATCCCATAGCCATGCTAGGTTCACAGCAGTTTACTCTACCTGTGAATTAGCATTGAGAATACTCATAACTGAACTATGAGCATCACTGACCTGAGCCAGGTAACACCACACAGCTCCATATGCCTTCTTGGTGCAGACAGGCCAGAGACTCCTTCCAAAAGTTTCAACCAATGAATTAACTTCAGATGTGTAAGCCCATACATCAAAACACAAGTAACATGAAAGAAATCAAGTCAACATGTTGCCTTCAAAAATAATCAATCCCATCATAATGGTTCACAATGAGAGCAACAGTTCCAACAAATAATTTAAATGAACAATTATAAACATATTCAAAGAATTCAAAGAGGACACAGACTCCTGAATGACTTCCAAGAGTGCATAAAAAAGTCTCCAATGAATTCCAGGAGAACACAAGCAGCTGAATGAAATAAGGAACTCAATTCAGAATAAGAAAATAGAATTCAATAGAGAAAAATACTGAAACAAAAACAAACTGAAATTAAACTGGAAATGAAAAGTTTAATAAAGCAAATAAATTCAGTGGCGAGCCCTATTGACATAATAGGTAGAAAATCAGGGTCTGGAGAGAAGCAAAAAAAAATTGGATCATTCAGTACAAGAAAATGATAAATTAAAAAAGAAATGCAAATAGAGAGAACAGAATGAGATATTTGGGAGACCAAGAAAAAAATCTATAAATTATGAAAAGAGAAGAAGAATTTTATACCAGAAGAAGAAAATATATTTTCAATGAAAACATAGAAGACAGTGGCCTAAATCTGTGCAAGCAGGTGTCCATCCATGCACAAGGAATATAGAATACAAGACCAGAAAAGAAAAACTTTCCAGGTCATATTATAGTCAAACCACTAAATATACGAAACAAAAAAAAAAAAGTATACTGACAACTGGAAGAAAGAGGAATCTATGTTACACATGAAAGCAAGGCCATCAGATTTTTCAATGGAAACTTTAAATTCCAGAAAGGCATGGGATGATGTAGTTTAAGTGCTAAAAGATTGTAGCTTCCACCTCAGACTATTCTATGCTGACAAAGGATATGTCATAATCGAAGGAGAAAGAAGAACTTTCCGTGATAGAAACAGGCAAAAGGAATTCATGATCACCAAGCCAGCTTTACTGAAGAAACTAATTCATGACTGGTCGAAGTGCTAAGAACAAGTGATAGGTGCTCAGCCCTGAATGACATATTTATGTCACCCTGTTGGAGCCCAGGTAACACCAAAGAATGGGCAGAACGATTGTTTCAGAGGACAGAAGGAGGGCTGTGAAATGATGACTCCTAGATATGGCATGACTGCTGAAATTATGAATTCAAAACATGTGGTTACCTGTACAAGACTGGGCCGATCAACATCCCATCAGGGATGGGGACAGGCTTCTGAGTCTTTACTCCTCCCTAAGAAGCTTTCCGAAGTGAAACGGTTGCTGGAGAAGATGGAGTTTTCTTCAGTGTTGTAGCCAATAGGAAACTGCAAACTCCAGTGGATAATCTCCATTCATACTCATACAACCATAATCAAATTATCTAACTCAGTAAATCACAAAAAAAATCAAAGAAATGAAAGGATGACAGGGAGACTATATGAGAAGAAAGAAGGGGTGCAAGGGGGGGTAGAGGGCCAGAGAGAGTGGAGGATGAATGTATGAAACTGAAAAAATCCTAGATTAAAATGAAGATATTTAAGACACATTAATGTGCATTATTCTAGAGCACGTCATTCTGAGAAAATATCTTAGTTTATTTTGATTACTCCATTTATACCTTCGTGTTTTACATGAAATACGGAGAAAATAACTGGTAAAGGCAAAATAATTTGTTGAAAGAAAGCTATGCAGAGCGGTGGGGAGGGGTCAAGCTTTACCAGTTGCTCTCCAAAGAGGAAGGAGAGGGAGGGGAAGAAGTGAGGAAGTTAGGAAAAGAAAAAAGAAAAAAATAAATAAAAAGAGAATTTCAGTAAATTTACGGTTTGAAATGAACAATTTTCTTACTATATGTAACATATTTGCAAGTTTTCCTGTATGTTAAATGCTAGCCTCACAAAAGATCAAAGTTGTTTCTGTTTCCTTTTTGAAGTTGATCAGTAACTTATAGGAACATCTCAAAGTTTAATTTTCTTGGATATTAACATTACTCAAGGTTACCTTAGCATTTTGGCATTTTGGTTGTCTCAGTTTGAAAAGTGCCTAGCTTTTGCCCCATATTGACACCAATCAGGAGTAAAGTGTCTTTTATTTACAGGTAGTCAGCTAGGGACCTGGCCCCAAAAAATCATGGATGGCCCCCTGCCCTGAGGCGAGAACTCCAGTATGATCCAGCATGGGAATAAAGATGAGCTTCCTGGTTCTTCCTTAAAAGCTCTTTCCCAATTTTTCCTGGGCTTGGTACCCATGGGCGGGGCATTTCTGAGTGTGAGCCCACCAACCAAATCAAGTCCTTCATCTATAGTGAACTGAGCGTGAGGGTTAACCGAATTGGATACCTAGCTTTTGAAAGGACCTGATCCAAGCCGCTATGTGAGATTTTCCTGGTTTCCCTCTTTATCTTTTACAGCCTAGCTGGGAAGGGTAAATCTCCCGGCTTGGGAGCTTTTCTGATTGCTTTTTTCTTTTTATCTCAATTCTCCCTTAGCAAATATTTCGTAATTTACCATTCTCTGGGTGTGTTTTTCAATTCTTTGCTAACATCGATAATAACTTGAAAGCTAATGGCTTGGAGGATTCTTTGAAAGCAGCTGGATTGGGGATTTCTACGCCCTCCCAAAGCTTTCTCCCTCAATAGTAGGAAATGTGCACACTCACTAAACATAAAGGCAAGACAAAGTGTGGGATACAGAAAAGCTATATCTCTAGTCAATAGATAAGACGTTAAAAGTCATTCCGTTTACATATTTTCTTAAGCTTAACTAGTCCTTTATATTAATAAAGTTAGCAACAGGTCTGAATTTTCCTCACTATGAAACATTACATTTTCCAGAGCTCTTTTTAGGTAAATTGAAACACACCTCCTTTAAGCCAGACAGGTCTCCTCTCCTCAGATAACATCCTAACACTGAAAAAAAAATCCCTATGAAATGAGACTCAATTGGACAGTGAGGCCACCCTCTAAAGATAAAAATTATTTATTGATTTATCCCACAAATATTTTTAAGTGACCAACCAGTACCTGGTACTAACCATAGGAGACAGAAGCTTGGCAGTGAATCAAATAGAAATGAACCTCCCTTCTTTGTTCTCTCAGTATCTTCACATGACTTCAAACCAGATCAAACTGACATCTGAGGATAGCAGGGGAAAGCAAACCCAAAGAAAACACAAGGCCAAGTTTTGAAAGAACAACAGTGTCTCTGTCATCCCATGCCCTAATCATTCTGCCTGTCTGGCTCATTTTATATCAAGGATTTCTTCCATTGATGGTTTTATTTCTCCAGAGAAGTTCCCTTGCCCTACCCATGGACCCAATCAATGTGTGCCTCAAGCTGTCTCCTCCACGTCCATTCATTCTTAGCTGATGGAATAGAGTGAACAAAAAAAATTCTCTTTCTCATTAACTAATAGGATCAATATGGTGTAGCCACTTACCAGAGCTCAAGTTCCAACAGTCCAGACAAAATTATTGACATGGAAACTCACTGGACTTGAGTCTCAGTGGACAAAGTCTGTTTTTGCCTATACTAAGAACATTTCATTACGGTTTTTTTAATGCCTAAATTATAGGAAAAAATAACTTGGATTTTAAAACCCATAGTGATATTAAATAAACCGAGGTATGGATTTAAATCTTTAAGCTGTCAGAGGTCTTCCAGTTTTTCTTCTGAGGGAGAGCCAATCTATGTGATTTCTTAACAAATAATACAGTTATAAAAATTTCACTCAACATTTTTTTAATGTTTTTTATTTATTTGAGAGAGGGGGGCAGACAGAGAAACAGAGAGAATAGGAGCGCCAGGGCTTCCAGCCACTGCAAGTGAATTCCAGATGCATGCGCCCTCTTGTGCATCTGGCTTTACATGGTCACTGGGGAATCGAACTTGTGTCCTTTCTGCATTGCAGGCAAATGTCTTAACCGCTAAGCCATCTCTTCAGCCCTCTTTGACATGAAGAGATCTGAACTTGCAACCAATAATTTGTCCAATTATAAATATTTTATAATAATAATAACATATTTATTGCTCCATGGTAGAAGTTTCATAATGTTTTTTTCTGTTTGACTGTCAAAATCTTATATACACAAAAATATTATCACAGTCATCTTAAATCAGAGGCAGATAAATCTAAATAACTTTCATAGTACACCTAACTTTAAGTGCTAGCTACCCAGAATTTTAAACGAGGTTGCAGATTTCAAAAATCATGACCCTAAAAAGACTTTAGAAAATTTTTTGACCTAAAAACTAGTTGTAATTTAGACATTGCATTAATATTTGGGTCACAGTTTTTGACAAATAGCTTGTCATAACTTAATTCACTAAACTTTTGGATGAGAAAAAATAATATTTAAAAGAGAAAGTTCACATATTTAAAATTATAGGTCACCTAATATATATTTTTTGCAAATTTAATAACAAGGGTTTTTTTTTCTCCATACATTATGGGACTGTGTTATCTGCATAGGTAGCTTAGATAGGTAACAAGAAAATGAACATTTCAATTGACTAAAGATAGAAGTGGTACACACACTTTTAAACAAAATACTTGGCTGGGCTGACTGTCATCATTTTCTCCAAACCTCTCAGAAGGAGAGGAGAGTTAATCTTTTGTCTCCAATTGTCTGCATTCTCATGCAATAGTGAGGACACTCAAAAGGAGAAACAGGAATGTGGCAGCTTATCTCAGCAGCCTGTGGTCTTGGAATGATGCTGTCTGCTTCTTCCAGTCACCATGTCTGACAATGCATTTCAGCATTAACTGCAGTTGCTATGGTTGCAGACTGCTGTGCAGAATGACACAGGGGCTTGAGGCATCCATTTGCTAGGAGCCTGAGTGCAAATAGAATCCTTACCAGTCTCTCTAATGCAGCCAGATGGTCCTGTGAGTTGGCGTTTCCAAATTGCTACAACTGACTACTCAATTATGCTAATTCAAAACTTAAATCGATATTGACATTAACATAATAAACCCTCTAGATCTTTCTAGCAATTTAGCCAAATGGTGTAATAATCAACTCTAGGAAATCAAAATGCAGAATGAACTTCATCTGAGGAAGGTAAGATGATTCTAGGGTTTCTTCTTCGGACTTCTACTACTGTACCAAACTGAGAATTCCGAATGAAAATAAAAATAAATAAAGAAGTGAAAACAAAGGGCATTTTAAAAGGTCATGAGAGATTATAAATTAATGCTAGAGTGTTTGCCTAATTCTAGCATATGCAAGTCCCTAGGTTTAATTCCAAGCATTCTGACAAGCAAACAAAACCCTCAAAAAAAAAAATCTTTTCAGAATAAAGGTTCACCAAAGGGTAGCAAATATCAAATGATTGTTTATTCAATAAATGCTTTCAGAATGTTTACCTACTTAGTCACTAGAGACACCGCAGTGCACATTATTTAATACTTTAATGAAGCAGATAGCCTGATGTTTGATTAGGGCTCAGTTCACAAAAGAATTAACTGTCAAATAAGCAATATCGCCTAAGATTGTGTGAAGGCCTACTGTAGAAGGTGGTGCTGGTGAACACGCACCATTGCCTTTGACATAGAGGGAAGCCCTCTGCAAGAATTCATTGACCATGATTGACATTCTTGGGAAGATCAGGGAACTGATCATCCACAGAGCATTCCAGGCAGACAAAAGTCCCAAGAACACCCGGAACAGCAAGGGAGTTTGGGGTGATGAAGTCAACAAAAGAAGATCAGTTTCGATGCAGCAGTCTGCCGAAAGTGGATGTCTGAAGGCTGGTGAAAGAGGACCTAAGAAGCAACTATTAAGCCTCCCAAAGCACATGGCCAGCAGTAGCTCACTGAATTCAGGGTGCTTCTTATGGCCTTGTATCAGCCTGGGGTCTATGGTGCTGAAACTCCCAGCTGCAGAGCGAGCTGCTCCCTGGAAACATCACCTTCATTGTCACAGCAGCTTGTGAGGAGGAGGCAGCATCATTTTGTCAGCGTTCACAGAAGAGAAATTATCTCCAAAAGAAAGGCTCAGAGTGCAGGCTCTGAGAAATGTCATCTTTCGCCAACGCCAACCCAGCAGAAGGAAGGCAAGATACCGGGGCTGCTTTCCTCAGCAGTGAGACCTCAAACCCTGACATCCCAGTATAGCACAGGGAATATAGGAGCCCTGGGGAATCTGGCTGCTTCTCAGAAAAGACCAGGACACTAGGAAAGCAAATTTCAGTTCAGAAAGGAAGCAACACAGGACATATTCAAAGTGTAAATAATCTTGTGTCTCAACTGCATTAGCCAAAATATTTGTCTGGCGGTATATGGAGAAGGATGTGGGAACCAAATTGTGAGTGCAATCAGCAAAGTGTCTTCTAAGATGATATTTACTATTTTGTGCCCAACTTTGGAAGCCAGCAGCCAAGGCAGAGGCAGCAGAAGAGGCACAGCTTATCAGAGCTAAAGAATATAAATAGAATAAGTTTTTTTATTATTTGGAAAAGGAAAACCAGTTTTTGTGTTTTCCATCAGAACTTGCCATTCTCTTTTCTAGTTATTTTTCTGATAACAAAATCACACTACTGACGGTAGGTGATTGTGACTCAGGAAGCCTGAACCAAAGGGAAGTCGAGGAGACTTTGCTCTTGGATCTTTCCTGTGAAACACACACTCTGGTGAAAGGGCTACAGGAAGCTCTTGGTTACTAGAGATGATGTGGGAATGTGGGGTGTCTGAGATCGATGGAGCTTTGCTCGCTTTTGGATGGGCTGTAACTCAAGAGTTAGGGTTCCAGGAACTCACAAACACACATAACTCCCATAGAGACAGTGGTCTCTGGGTTCTCGTCTTATGAATTCAGACCATAGTCCATACAAAGTAACGTTTAGAAAGAATTAAAGTTTGTAGAAATAGAGCTTAGAGAAAGAAGGCAGAGGCACGTCACTGGGTTTCTACCTAATGGGATACTCTTTCATGGTCTTTATAAAATACTTCACAATTGCTTATTTTTTTAATTATGAGATTAACTTTTTTTAAAATAAAAGAACATGGGAAAAATAAGATAAACTTGTTTGAAAAATGCAAAATGTATATAACTTCATAACATTTTAATATTTAGGAGACTGGAAATTACATAGGGTAGCAGTTAGCTTCTTGTTGCCATGAAGAAGTCACCCTACTACAAGCTGCTTAGGGGAGGAAGGGTTTATTCCAAGGTGACAGTTTCAAAGAGAAGTTTCATCAGAGTGGAGAAAAGCACGACTTCATAAAGCCACAGCACAGATAACAGCAAGAGGAAGCAACTCTGAACAACCAGTGGGTAGACTGATCAACCTGAAGTTCCACCCCAGCAGGCGTCTCCTCCAGCCAGGCTCCCCCTCCTCCAGCCAGGACCCTGTCTCCCAGCAAGATCCCTCTCCTTCTGCAAGCCTCTAACTCCTTCAGCAAGGCCCTCCTCCTCCAGCCAAGCCCCCCTCCTCCATCAAGGCTTCTCCTCCTTCAGCCAGTCCTCCCTCGTTCAACAAAACTCCACTTCTTTCAGCAAGGCTCCACCTCCCCACAAAGCTCCTCCTTCAGCAAGACTCCACCTGCCTGAGTACTTGCCCACCTCCTTCAGCAAGGCTCCACCTCCTGCAGACCCACCAGGTGGGAACTAAGAAGCTTAAATACCAACACTGGAGGCTTTGTGGGGGCATTTTACATTCAAATCACCACACCTAGAAGTGTGTAACATGGAAGCTCTAATGTGATGAACAGTTAGGATTTGTTTGTTTGTTCTGTACAGAGCCTCTGGAAACCACTTTCTGCTCTAAATATATAAATATAGCACATTTCACATTAGTTTCCTTGCAGTTGGAGGTGAGAGAAAGTAGAATCACAATTTTGAAGTTTTCCTCTTACCGTACATTTAATGATGCTTTATAACACAGCAAAGCAAGTTACATTGGTGAATTCCTTGGGAAGACAGGGGCACAGGCTTCATAGGTGCTTTTTCTGACAGAATCCCTCAACAAACAAGTAACCTGGTAAAAGAAAAAGAGACACGAACCACATATGATGATGACATAGGAGCATCAAGGATCACAGGGAAAAATAAGACAAGCTGATGGAAAATAACTAAGAGACAAAAAAGATACAATTCTTAACAAAATGAGAGGAATATTGAATGAAGTCAAATGTTTAGGGAAAGATTTATTTTTATTTTTTTAAAACAAAAGGGAAGAAAAGAAACCAATGTTTCTCTGCTGAAACTTTAATCCCAATGTGATTATATTAATGGGTAGAGAATTAAAAGTGACTAAATCCATAGGACAAAGCCCTTGGGAATGAGACTGCTGCCCCAATAAAAGAGGTGGGAGGGATATCTGCTCTTTCTGCCATTTGAGAATACAAGTAAAAGGCAGAATTTTTTATTTTCTTTTTTCTTAATTATCCTTAATTAGATACATTGAATGAGCAAATAATGTGTTGAAGTCCCCAGTTCCCTGATTTCCCTCGTCCCTGTCCCCAATCAGCTGGGTATCCTCCTCCATGGGCAGTCTGGATCAGTCCAATGGGTAGGGGGTTATGGAGAGCCTAGGAGTCAACCCAGTTCCACCCCCCCCTTTTCATGTTGTTACTGAGGGAGGGGGCATGTCCCTGGATATTCTCCCTGACCATGGCTCTTACAATCTTTCCACCCCCTCTTCCACTCAGTTCCCCGAGTCATGGTAGGTGAGTATTAAGGCTGCTTTATTGTTGAGGTCTTAGGGGCCTCTGTACTTCTGCTTTAGGTTGTGTTGAAGATCGTTGATGTCTGTCTCGCTGGCTTATCCTGGGTTGACTGACTGGCTGTGGTTATAGGTCTCTTGTCTATCTCACCACTGTCTGTGGGGTTCCATGTGGAGCCTCCACGGTAGGTCTGGGGTGGCTCATCTCTTGCCAGGATGTCAGATATTAGCCTGCAGCTCATAGGTAGGGTTGGAAGAACCACAGCTCTCTCGGTGCCTTCTGAAAAATATAAACAATCTCCATCGGAGTGTGAGATCAGTATAGGTTAACTGAGATACACATTTCTGAATTGGCTAGATTCTATTGTGAGTAGCCTCTTTGTAAAACACTTGTAAATTTCTCTTTGGGGTCCCAAGATTTTGGTTCCCAGTGCATTTTGCCCTGAGTCCCTAGTTCCAGTTAAGGGCTCCCCTTCACTGAGTGGATTACTTGGCCAAATTAAAAGCTGTTGATTGCCTCCCCCAGGCTGTGGTGCCTCCATTGCACAAGTGTTCATGTCTTTGTTCTCTGTTCTCTCCCAGTAGGAAATGTGTTCAGCCTACTCGTGGCAGCAGACTGCATTTCATATCAGTAGTCTCAGTTTACTCCAACTATCATTGGCCAGTTTCCCCTGGCAGCTTATGCAGTGCCTTCCAGCTCTGCACTAACTACCATTTGGGGGCTGGTTACTGTTCTGGACCTCGCAGGGTCTCTTGATGCCGAGAGATGGCTTTCTGTGGTTTCTTCAGCAACAGGATCCTACCTCAGACCTGGGGTGGGTATTCAAGAGCTTTGACAGAATCCTGTCTTGTTTTTGGAACCTCATGGGTTACTTTGGTCGACAGCTTAGTGAGGGAAGGAGCTGGTAACTGGGATCAGGAGTTTCCAACAGGCTTAGACTCTCTCCCTTTCTATTCATGGCCCCTCTTGCCAGAGGACACCCACTACTTGCTCAATAGGTTACATTATGAATGTGAGGATTTTATGATTTTCAACCAATTTTGGTTCAGCTTCATGTTTAAGTCATCCCCTTCCCCATCACCATTCCTTACCCCTCTTTCATAAACTCAGAATTTTTTAAATGAAGACTGAGACCTCAGCAGACACTAAAGTGTCTGGTGCCCTTGTAACATAATCACTTTTAAAAGTCCCACCTTGTGCCTTATGAAAACACAGGAATAGGGTGCATCTGTGATAAATAAGTGTTCATCAGATGCCAAAGCTTCAGTTACATTTCTTTTGGAATTTCAAAATGTCAGAATTGTGAGCAAACAAGCTACAGAGTTTAAATTTTATGGTCTGTTTTAGTTACCAATTTGTTGTCAGGAAAAAATATCTGACAAGAAGAAACTTATGGAAGTAAGATGGTTTGATTTGGCTTATAGTTCTGAGGGGAACTTTCTTCATGGGTTGGGGAGGGGGCTGTTGGACTCAGCCACACACCGCTGGAATGAATCTTCAAACCAAAATGCCTTCATAACAAAGATAGAGAGATCTCAAATAAGTCACCTAACTATCCAACTAAAGGCATTGGAAAAAATAGAACAATCCAACCCTAGGATCTCAAGGTGAAAAGAAATAATTAAAATCAGAGGTGAGATTAATGAATTGAAAATGAGGAAAACAATTAAAAATATAGATTTTTAAAATAGAGTTGGCTTTTTGTAACAATAAATAAGATTGACAAACCCTTGGCCAATCTAGCTAAACAAAAAAGAGAGAAGGCCCAAAACAATTAAATCAGAAATGAAAGGGAGAAGTCACAACAGACCCCAGTGAAATTGGAACTATCATGAAATCATACTTCCAAAACATGGAAGAAATGGATGAATTCCTAAACACCTACCACCTAACAAAGCTTAACCCTGAGCAAATTAAAAAAAAAAAAACACACAGAAAGTCATTGCAAAACACCGAGAGTCCCTGCAAGATCTAGAAAGGCAACCAGCCCCTAGATGCTAGCATGTACAGTGCTGGAAGGTGCTATGTAAGTGGCCAGGGGAAATTGGTCAATAATATTTGGAGAAAGCAGAGACCACTGATATACAATGCAGACTGTTGCCATGAAAAGGCTGAACATATTGCCTCCTGGGAGAAATCAGTGAGCCAAGAAGTGATCACTTGGGCAATAGAGGCGCCATAACCTGGAGTGGGGGTAGTCAACAGCTTTCAAATTGGCCAAGAAATCCATTCAGTGTCAAGGAGCCCTTAACTGGAATTGGGACTCAGGGCAAAATCCCATGGGAACCAAAAATCTGGGCTCTAAGGAGAAAGTCCCATTACTAGAGAACTACAGAGAAGCTAATTCCAATAGAATCTTGCCAAATTTAACCCATACTAATGTCACTCTCTGATGGAGATCCTGTTTGTATTTTTCAGAAGGCAGTGAAAGAGCAGAGGCCATTCCAAACCCACTAAGGAGCTAAGGGTGGAGGGCTGAAGAACCATCCCAGGCTTATCATGTAGCCCCAAATGAAACTCTTGAGAGAGTGACAGGATAGAAAGAAATCTATCAGCACAGCTAATCAGTCAACCCAGGATAAGCCAGCGAGACAGACACCAACAATTTCCAACATGACCCAAAGCAGAAGTACAGAGGCCCTTAAGATCTCAACAATAAAGCAGTCTTAAATCTCACCCACCATGACTCAAGCAGAAGAGGGGGCAAAAAGAGTGTAAGAGCCATGGTGGGGGAGAATATCCAGACATTGTCCCCCTCAACAACAGCCTTTTGTGCTATCAATAGCCTCCTATCCCATGGAATGATCCAGTATGCCCATCGAGGAGGATACCTAGTGGATTGGGGACAGAAAGGAGGGAATTGGGGATACTTATGTAATATTTACTAATACAATGTATCTAATTTTGGACATTAAAAATATCAATTGAAAATAACATAAATTATCAAGAAATGATCATTGTTAAAAGAGAATCATTTGTTCTCAGGGAGCCTAAATACTAGTATATGTATTTGCTTTTATTTTTCTTTTATTATTTTTTTCATAAAGGTATTAAAATATAATGGGATAAAAATTTACAGGAAGCAATGAAGTGAAATTATGTTATTATTTAGTGATAGCTGCATTACTTCATAAAATCATTTTAGGCAATGTGAGTGGGTGATAAAGACTAATTTATCTAATGAAAAGTCGTTTTTTGTAAGTAAATGAAATTGGCTTGATATTATGATATTCAGACTCTTGGATGTCTAGTAGGTATATAGTTTCTGAAAACTCACAAAATTGTTATATTTTCTGTGACTATATTTTATCCATGGCTCCTACACAGTATCAGCTGCATGATAAGCATTCAGTGAGAATTTATTAAATTAAATAACATGAGTGACTAGATCCGAAACCAAACAAAATATAAATCCTAAAAAAAAAAACAACTTGGTAAGCCTTGGAGAAATCAGTCATAATTAGTGTACTGTACCTATGGTATTATTGATGATGCAGATTCTAGTAGTCTGTCCAAAAACAGAGCTCAGATGCCAAAATGGAGATGTTACATACATCAAGAAGCATAACATTTCCAGCATTTGGAGTATTTGCTCACTGTTACTTTTACACTAGCAAGGCATTAAGCTCAGGCAGGGAAGTTCAAGATTCTGATATGTAAACTAGTACAGAAATTAAAATAAACTGGGAATATATAAGTTCACATTGTAGGTAAAATACATATTTATTGCATATGAATACGATTTCCAAAGAACATCCATATCTAATTTCACATTTTGCTTACTGAGCTACTGAGTGCTAAAATTCCATCATTCATCTGTTTATCAGTTGACTCAAATGTATGTATTGTCGTGTGTGTCAAAGAAGTTTCAGTGTGAAGGATTTTATAATTACAAGGAACATGCTTTACTTTTAATAGATTGTACTTAAATGGAATAAACTATGAAAATGTTTACAAATGAGTATAAATAACTTCACAAATTCTGTTAGAGATATGCAAAAATAGTTTATTATGGAAAAGGGAAAATAATCTTAAACAGTAGTTGAAAGACTATAGGGCTCTCTAGGCACAGAAATATAAATGAGGACAAAATTCAGTTTGGGGGTGACAGGGTAATTAGAGCAGGTTGGAGAGTTACAGATATTATAATATGTGATTCTATTGTCACCAATATATAACATATGATACTGGTATTCTTATCCAGTAAGATCTATAGAAACATTATTTAGCACTGGAAACCAAATAGTTTCCAATAAACTGTAAAGTCTCCATAAGAACAAGGGTAATTTTTCCTTATCAATATAGCCACAGCATTTCTCATATTTTCCAGGTTATAATATGTGGTGAAAATTTGTTGTCTCATGGAAGAACTGATTAGTTGAAAAGTGAATAAATGAATCACTTTTCTTTGGTCAGCATTTGTGGGAATGGAAGTCTGTTATTTCTTTTGGATTGCCTTTTAACATAGAGTGCTAGGCATTTGAATTTTCTAAAGTGGCTTTTAAAACATTTACAGGCATTACTAGGATTAGCTGAATGGTAGGGGCAAGAATCAAATGGCCAAGGCCAAGGAAATTGGCTGAGGAGACAGGCCTGGCCTATGTTTCAGAGTCCTATCCTCCTCTGTAGACAGTCTCTCCTGGTAAACTTCGTGCATGTCTTCCTGCATTCATTCACCTCAGTGCCTTCTGCCCTGTGCTTTCATAATTGGTAGGTCCAGAAACAAGTATGAACACACACACACACACACACACACACACACACACACACACACACACCTGCTTCCATAAAGTATATATTCAAATTTGAGGAAGCAGAGAATTAGACTAGCATATAAAGTTTCAGCTGACAGTAAGTGCTTATAGACAGAAATTGAGAAAAAAATGGCAGATTGAATTCACTGTCATTGAGCTCTTGGGGGTCAGTGTATCCCTGAACAGATGATGTACAGATGACATTAGACCTATCAACTTATGACAGTCAGAGCCTGAGAGGGTTTTCTTTAGCAGGCAAGTAGGTATACATGTAGATGGTTAAATTCAGGTTGTCTTTGAGGGATTTCTTAGATGAGGTTGGTTGAGGTAGAAAGAGCCACCCTAACTATGTGGGCAGCACCATTCCCTGGGCTGTCTCCCTGGACTGCATTAAAAAAGGAGGAAGAGGGGCTGGAGAGATGTCTCAGTGAATAAGGTGTTGGCCTGAAAAGCCCACTGACCCAGGTTTGTTTCCACAGTACCCATGTAAAGCCAGATGCACAAGGTGGTGCATGCATCTGGAGTTTGTTTGCAGTGGCTGGAGGATCTGGTGAACCCATTCTCTCTGTCTCTTTTCTCTCTATCTCTGTCTACTTGGAAATAACTAATTTTTAAAAAGCTAAGCATTCAGCATTCATCTCTCTTTACTTCCTCCTTGCTATGATGATAAGAATGAGTTTCTGCTAGAGCCATGCTTTTCCTGCAATGATGAAACTTTGCCTCAAAGCTCTAAATTGAAAATAAACCTTTCCCTCCCTTAAGGTCTTTTGTCCCATCAACTAGATAGTGACTAATAGGAAAGGTGAGATGTGGAGACTGTGAAATTATCCAAGGCTACTTTCCTTCTCTCCTTCCTTCCTTCCTTCCTTCCTTCCTTCCTTCCTTCCTTCCTTCCTTCCTTCCTTCCCTCCCTCCCTCCCTCCCTCCCTCCCTCCCTCCCTCCCTCCCTCCCTCCTTCCTTCCTTCCTTCCTTCCTTCCTTCATTTCCTTCCTCCCTCCCTCCCTTCTTCCCCCTCTCTCTTTTTTCTGGTTCATTTATTTAGGCATATTTATATCAGACATGAGTATATTTTTAATTTTGTTTGTATGTACCAGCTTCTCTTGCTGCTTCAAAAGAACATCATATACATGAGCCACTTTTTGTCTGTCTTTACATGGGATGCTGGGAATTGAACCCCAGAGGGCAGCCTTTATCCACTGAACCATCTTCCCGGGCCCTCGTTTCCTTTCCTTTGTTCTGAACTAGACTTGAGAATAAAGAGAGGATGAGCCACCCTTCAAGACAGAG
>PVHP010013754.1:0-40391 GCA_004024765.1 Zapus hudsonius
GAGGGAAGAGTATCCAGGGGGTAACCCCAACCTAGACAGCTCTGGGGAGGTCCTCATCTAGGATGGCACCAGGCTGCCCAGCGCTGTGGCTGCTTTGGGGTCTCCATTGCTCCTGTAAGCAACCCCTCACCAGAAGACTGGTTTTGGTGTATTTGCACTTTGGTCTGTCGTCTGTGCCTTACCTGGGGGGTGAAGAGACATCTGTTCATGTGGTATATGGCATGTGGTAAGGACAGGTTTGTTTTTTCCCAGTCTGATGGGGCGGTCATTAGACTGGATGTCAAACCCTGTCCTTGATGTCCTCCAATTTCACTATGTCATCCTCTTCCTATCCAGGGCTGTCCTCCCCCACGGGTGCTTCATGACAGAAGCCACTATGTCACTTCTTCTTTGTACAAATTGGAGGTTGCTTTCTTTAATTTTTTTTTGTGGGTGGTTGGGTGGGAAGGATAACAGTTTTATCATGACATAATCCACACACCGTACAGTTAAAATATCCTCACACACAGTTCAAGGGTATAAGTCAGTGGACTTGAGTACAGTCACAGATATGTGCGACCTTCTCCAGTCTCAGTTTAAGACATTTTTGTCACCCTGAAAGAAACCTTGTATCTTTTAGCTAATATTTCTCCATGCTCTCATTCTCCAGCCCGAGGTGACCACTGTCTACCTCTGTGCATGTAAGTCTGCCTCTTATCAGTTCATCTTGTCCATGGAATCGTGTCCTGTGTTACCCTACGTGGTTGCTTCTTTCACTTACCAGGATGCTGACAAGGTTCCTCTGTGCCGTAGCATGTTTCGGTGCTCCATTCCTGTTTTGAATCATGTTGTCATCTGTGTTCGAGCTTTTGTGTAGCTGTAAGTTTTCATTCTCCTGGGTATGCTATGTGGGTACTGGGGAATCAAATCCCAGGCCAGCAGGCTTTGCAAATGTCCTAGTCAGCCACACGCTACTGGGTTGACCCTCCAAACCAGGCACAGTTATGGGAGAAAGGGATTTATTGAAGCTACAGATTCAGGGGAAGTTCCATAGTTCCATAATGGTGAAAGAGGCTCACCCCCTTTCTTCACAGATCTAAGGAGAGAGAGAGAGAGAGAGAGAGAGAGAGAGAGAGAGGCCATCACCAACACCACACACACACACACACACACACACACACACACACCCTGCCCTATACTGAGAGGGCCACCCATTCTGGAGGAAGGGCTTATTCTGGAGAAGGGGCCTCCTCCTTTATTTAATTCTTCCTGTAAACAACCTCCACCCAAGATTACTATGGATTTCTAAACAGGTCAAATAGACAACAAAACTTTTCCATCACCTTTATAACTGCTGAACCATCCCCCCAACCCCTTATGTCCAACTTTTTTAGGAGCTCTTAGACTTCTTTCTAAAGTGGCTGTATCATTTCACATTCCCACCAGCAGTATAGGATGGCTCTGGTTTTCCTAGACTGTAAGCAATGCTTGTTATTTAACTTAAATAATTACGTGGAATCAAGCCAGGTATGGTGGCTTGCTCCAATAATCCCAGCACTCATGTAGGTAGAAGGAGTGCCGTGAGCTTGAGGCCAGCCTGGGCTAGAAAGAGACCCCGACTCAAGCAACAATAACAACAACAAAAAAACAAAAAACAGAAAAAAGTTATGCTGACTATTGCACAGGAAATGAAAAGTTATGCTGAATCCATGGTATAGGAAATTATATCTCATTTCGCTTTCATGGAGTCCTTTCTGCCTTTGTTAATTTTGAAGTGATTCCCAAGATTAGGATTTATTTAATCCTTTTAGGACATATCTTTTTAAAAATTAAGATTAATTACTGTTTATTGTAGATAAATAAAAGAGTAGAAGTCCCAAGTATATAAGGAAAACTCAGTACTCTACCATGGAATATCTCCTTTGGAATATTTCCATATAAAAATTTCATTTATTTACACGAATGTATTGATATGCAAGGGACTTTTGCCAATGCAGAATAATGTCAGATGTTTACGATGAATGCCAGACTTTTTGTGTCTTGGAACTTGAACCCTGGGCCAGTAGGCTTTGCAAACAGGACCCTGTGATGGTTAATCTCTGGTTGTGAACTCGTTAGGATTTAGAATCATCATGGAATCTAATCTCTTGTCATATCAATTAGGGGTTTTCTAGATTAGATTAATTGAAGTGGGAAAAGACTCACCCCGTGGGCAGTGCCATTCCGTGGTCTGGGGGTCCTGGACTGTATAAAAGGAGACAGATGACTGTGTGCCAGCATTTCCACACTTCTGCTTCCTTCCTGCTGATGTGAGAACACACCTGGCTTTCTGCTTCTGCCATGTTTCCCCTCCCACGATCGGCTTCCCTTCAAAACCGAACACTGAATTAAATAAACCCTTCTGGCTGGGTGTTTTGTCCCAGAAACAAGAGAGTGACTAATGTATATCCCATGAACCAATTAATGGAATAATGGAGAAGACACATTTGATCCAGAGGAGCCCCAACTCCTCCTTCCCATTAAGGCTGAGGCCAGGTTTGGGCCTCTTAGGATCTATCCTTCCTTGTGAAGACTCTCTTTCTGACCCCAGAAGCCTTTTGAAAACCACATCTAACATTTGGATGTGTTTTCACTGAATGAAAACCCTGATGCCACTGAGAGCCTGAATGTGGTTTCAGCTGGGGCCTGAGGGTAGACTCAGTTCTTTCATTGCTGAACCTGAGATACTTGGGTTCTGTGAAAGGCAAACATTGTGAACATTCACTTTTAAACATTGGCCTCCTTACGCTTAGTAGACAATGATAATGATGTACATGGGACATGATCTCTGATAACTAACACAATATTTTTGCAACAGTTTTAAACGACCATCTTTTTTCTAACACACATAACTAGCTGAGTAAGGGTTGAAAAGTAATTTACTGTCATAATAGCTCAAATTAGCTCTAAAGTTTATTGTAAATTCATGATCTGCATCTTAGAATAAAGCTGGGCCAGTGACAGTGGCATTCTAACTTGTAATCTGTTCAAGAGGACATTTTTCCTCCAGTATAAAAACTAAATATTGTAAAGTATTCAGTACATGTGAGTCCTCACAGACACCTCACAAGGTACCATTTATATTTATCCCTGACCTATCGATAAAAATTCTAAACGGCAGAGAGAGGAGCAATGTGCCCAGGGTTGACATGTATCAGTTTGGAAGAGTCTGGAATTTTGGCATTCTAGAAAATAGAATTTCAGAAAACCTGGAAATTAAAGAAACAGGAGCCCAGCAAGACTGAAGAAGCAAAGAGGTAATACAACTGCCTGTGCTTAGGGGATGAGATTATTCCCCAACTCTGAGGCTGCTGCTTCTGTTTTCTGAGAAAAGGATTAGAATAAAGTGATATACACCTCTCCTGCAGAAGGAACACCTTCTCCTGAATGCTTTGAAAGAACAAGAGCCAAGCTTAGACAGTTTTCACTTCTTCCTCCTCCTCCATCTCCACTCTTTCCCCTCCTCTTCCTCTTCCTCCTCGTGTGTGTGTGTGTGTGTGTGTGTGTGTGTGTGTGTGTGTGTGTGTGTGTGTGAGTGAAGGCTGGATGTTGACATTGGGGGTCTTCCTCAATCCCTTTCCACCTTATGCCTTGAGACAGGGTCTCTCCCTGAGCCTTGTCTCTCCCTCCCAGGGCCCACACTACCACACTCACTCTCCGAGTTTGGGTCCTCATGCTTGTGTGGCAAACACTGTGTTCATAGCCATTTCCCAGCCCCCACCCCTTCCACCTCATCCTGCCCTTTCCAGCTCAGGAACAGCCTGTGAAAGGTATTCAGATCATATAAACCCCAATTGTCTTCCTATGACAAAGAGCCAGCCAACCCACCTGTGGCGGCTTGAATAAGATGTCTCCCATAATCTCATGTGTTTTGAATGCTTGGTCCCCAGCTGGTAGTAATCCAGGAGGTGCAGGACCTCCTTGCTGGAGGAGACGTGTTTGGGGTTGAGCTTTGGGGTGTTACAGCCAGCTTCCCCTCGCCAGAGCTCAGCTCAATCTCTTGCTGCTGTTTTCCGCCTGCCGTGGCAGAGGTGATGTCCAGCCTCTGTTCTGCCATCTTTTCCTGCCATCATGATGCTTCCCCTCATACAGGAAGACAAAATGAACTTCCCATCAGCTTCTTTGGATCCTGTGTTTTATCCCAGGGACATTTGCTGGGGTTGATGGGAGGACAGTGCCAAGCTGTTGCTCGTATCCTAACCCAAGCCAATGCCTCCTTCCCCACAGCCTGCACACTTCCAGGAGACCCTCCTTGCTTCCTTCTCTCCACCCTCTTTGTGACCCCTGTGGTTCAACTTATTCAGGAAGATCATTGATTCTTTGTTTATAGTGGGTTGCAGGATGGTGTTGGGGAGGGGGATATCTTCAGACTCTGAGGGACCCTTGCTGAAAGGGGTCTCCCAAGGTTGCGTGTGGCTTCTCCATTGATATCTCTCTGGGGCCAGAGCATCTCTCAATCAATTCTTTATTAAGACCAGCTATTTTTTATTCATGATGTTCGTGGGTTCATTAAAAATGCCACTCCCTGATGGGGATACCAGCAAGGCTTTTAGCCAGTTTTTATCAGGTTGTTAGAGTAGATATGAATATTTTAATAGAGAGAAACACACTTAATTTGTTCTAGAATCCAAGTGACAGGCTTAACAGGGATGCCAAGTAGTTCAGTATAATCAGCCTGGATTGTGGACTAAGAAATACAATTAAATTGACCAGGAAGCCTTTCCTGAGGGGTCACAGGGGGATTATTTTGACCCAGAGTGACTGTAAATCACCGTATCCCTAGGTCCTCTTAGTCATGTAAGATCTACCATAGCCACAGGAAGACCAGATAAATTCTTAGGAAACTAGGAGTGTTTTGAAGAATCTATTTTTAACATTTATGGAATTCTTATTCCCCAATGCTGGCCTTGTTAAACTATATATAAAATATAAGCAAGCTCATGGTGGCCCATCTTCACAAGCATGGTTTCAGTGTTGATTGCCATCAGTGAGGGTTTTCTTGATGTAGTTCTAAAAATATCCACTGGAGGGCGCCTTATGATTGAAGTTTGAAATCCATGTCAGGTTTCTTTTTTAAACGTGACACAGATAATCCAGATGACTCTCTCCCTCCCTACTCCCCACAAGTGACAAGCTACTGAAGCAAGCAATGGCTGAAGAAATACAATAATAAATCAGTGTGAGTCGTTTGACTTTATTGGCAATTCCTTCCTCTGGATTTCGTAGTTCTTAATTTTTTTCAAAAGCTTCTTTCCCTTGAAATGAAATAGTTTCTAGGTTTAAAAAAATCAAGCAGTACTTTCTGATGTTTCTTGCTGGAGTCTCTTGCATGTGGATGGAGACATCAATACATAGTTACATAAATGGTTGTGCCAGTTAATTTTAAATATCCAAAATACCAGGAAAAAAATATACAAACTTCTTGGGAGTTTTATGAATATGGTCACTAACAAGGAAGATAAAATCATCACAGCAAATGTCTGAGCATGGAATAGGAAGACATTTTCCAGTGTGTCTAGTGTGGAACTCTCCACTGTCCTCCTTCTCTCTCTGAATAGGTGAGCACAGAGGTCAAATGAAGGATCAGCCGCTGCTGTCCGGGCATAAGTCCAGGTTCCAGATGGCCTTTGGGGTCTGCGTTCGGGAAGTTTTGAAATCACTGAAAGCTAGTTTGGGTTCCTAGTTAGAACATTTGCTGGAGTGTTGTCACAATATGGATAACCCACATTAAGCCATTTTACTATGGAATAAAGTGAAGTTATTATGAACCCACTTATCCAGGTGCGCCTCTGTGTCTATCAGCCCACACAGAGGGAGCTTCTTCAGAAAGATGGCCTAACTATTGTTTACAAACTCAGCCTCACTCTGTACACTTTTCTCTTATGTCCTCGTGTTTTAATTTGTGGGGGCATTATATGGGGAGAGGCTCTTCATTTTTTCTATCATTATGGCTTTGGTGTGTCTTCCTGTGTGTGTGTGTGTGTGTGTGTGTGTGTGTGTGTGTGTGTGTGTGTGTAAGCCAAAGATTGACATTAAGGACTCTTCCTAAATTACTCTCCGTCTTATTTTTTCATATTTTATTTGCTTATTTATTTGTACAGAGAGAGAGAATAAAGAGACAGAGAGAAAGGGAGAGAAAGAGAATGGGTGCCCCAGGGCCTCCTATCCCTGTAAACAAACTCCAGATGCATGCACTACTTTGTGCATCTAGCTTTATGTGGGTGCTGGGAATTGAACTGGGGTCATTAGATTTTGCAGGCAAACTCCTTTAGCCATTGAGCCATATCTCCAGCCCCAGCTTATATTTTTTTGAGACAAGGTCTCTTGGTGAAACTAGAGCTCCTGGACTCAGCTGCACCAGCTGACCAGTGAGTCCCAGAGATTCTCTGTCTCTGCTTGGCCAGCATTGGCATTACAGGTGTACATTTTATGTGGGTGTTGGGGATCTGAACTTAGGACCTTCTGATTGTGCAGAAGGTGCTTTCCACGTTGAGCTACCTCCACAGGCTTCATATGGCCTTGATACCTTGACAGAGGCTCTTGTTTTTTCCTGCTGTCTTCACAGCCAAGGAAGGGTCACGTTTCAGACTCTTGTCCTTTGGGTGAAGAGTGTGCCTGTGTCTTAGCAGCCGGGGGCTTGCATCCTTCCATGCCCAGCCAGATTATTCTCTCTCCCAATTGGACAACTGACCTGTCTCTACACAGCACCACACCATCTGATGTCAGGTGCCCTTGGGGAATCCCCAGTGTCAGGCTTTGGTCTCATCCTCATTGGTTACATGCATAGGCTGCCCTGACTTCATTAAGGGCACAGAAAGACCCATATGCTCAGAGCAGCACAGAGGTTCTCCCCAAAGCCTGCCAGGGTACCCCAGCATTTGAAGCTGGAAGACCTTCAGTTAGTTATCCAGTCAGCCAATCCAGCCAAGTGGATGGAATGTGCATTGGGTCCTTGCCTCCTGCAGGGGAGTCAGGTTTTGAAACTTCCAGTTCTGCAGGAGAGGCAACAGCTAGAACAAAGGGAAGAATATGGGCAAAAGCCTGGAAGCTGGGGAGAAGCTGTGTGTTCCGGGCATTATGGCACATTTGGAAGGTAGAATTTCAGGGTGGGGTGTTTTGAAATGAGGTCAGGAGCAGCATCTGGCACCTGGCTGTCAGTGTTTGTTGAATAATGGAACAAATCAAAGCTTTTTGTGCTACAAATGCAACCTTGAGGCAAGCCCTCTATTAACAGCAACTCTCAGGACTTGGTTGCTTGTCATCAGCATGGCCCCCTCACCTCTTTGGTTCCCAACTTTGACCCTGAACACTGGGGGAAGTACAGGAGTCTAAGTTTACTGTAGGGACAAGCACAGTATACGAAGCCAAGGCTTTTGCAAAGGGAGTTCTTTCAAGTCTCCTAAGCTGGAGTAATGTTGGAGGTCATCACCTAGGACAAGAGCTGGAGATGAACTTGAGTCTCCAATGCAGGCAGCGTCATCTGAGGCACCTTGTGTTTAGGATGTTTGTTTTCAAGTAAGTAGGTATATTATGAATTCAAAAAACTTTCATTGATTCATCTTGTTAGCACCATTTTTCTTCTTTACTAAATGAATTGGTGTTTCTTTGAAGACAATTAAGTTTATCTTTCGGTTCAGGAGAGCAGAATGTTTGGCTCCTGAAGCTTTGTTAAACAGAGGTTAAAGAGAGGAAAATGAAAACCTGCCCAAGGCAGAGGCGAAGGGGCCTTTCATCTGCAGTGGTGGCTTTTTTTAATGTGTGCGCTTGAGGTTTTGTAGACATGAGGCTGAGGACAAAGCCACCTCATGGGTCCCTTTCCTCTGCCTTCATCATGTCTGATATCAATGCTGCACATACGTTAGTACCAGGCTAGCCAACCCTCTAGTTAGTGTTATAATCTCTTCTCCCCAGGCTTAACTAAGTACTATACTCCATGGCGAATTTCTCAAAGCAATGCGAAACTCAGTTTGATATACTTATTCACATGAAAAATGTTTATTCCTGGCACTTGCCTCCGATGTGTCTTGTGTCTGCAATCCCTTTCAATGTCGTCAACCCCTGGCCTTTGGGGTGTGGCTGAGGTGGGTCAGGGGAAAGACAAAACTGGGCATCCTTGAATGGAGACAGGGAGAGTTTTCTTTATTCCAACAAGGGCACTCCTGCTGCCTTGGGTGGAGCAGAGGATGCACAGGGAAGCACTAACCAGCCCTGGGAAGTCATTGGAGGGGAAGGAGTGGTATTTTTGCCACCTTGAATTCAGATTCGTGAGATATCGCTACGTGGTATCCATGTTACAGATGCTGTTCGTATTTTCAGAGTGAGTGGCACAATTCTGTTTGGCTGAAATATAGCTGATGAAGACATAGGTCATAATTCTAGAAAATGTAATAGTTTCCAAATTATCTTTTCTCCTAGTGGAACCTTTCCTTCGAGAAAATATACCAGGGAGCACACGAATGCTGAGTTGCTCTGGTTGAGCTGGGTTGGGTCCCATGGTCTGAGTCTGAGCATTACTTCAGTAACCACTGACCACCGCTGCCTCTTCTGACCCCCATCGCCAGAAGGGATTCACAACTCTATAGTCATCTTGCCAAGATCAGAGAAATAACAGGAGGAAATAGATTCAGCAACAGGAAGGAAGGAAAAGCAGTAGTAGTTCATGAAAACTGGTTTGCCTTAGCAGTGTGGGATGGTCACAACATTAAAAAAATAGTCTGAAGACTTTTTTTGAAATCTGTTTCAGGGGCCCTTGGGTAGTTCATATGGAATATATATATATATATATGCCCCAAAGGATTATGTATGGCCTGAGGCCACATTTGGAAATCTCTGAGTTGGGTCATCTGGCTTTCTGGACACTATTCTGCCTTCACCTGGTGGCTACCTGCCATGCAGGGTATGTTTCTCTCACACAGGGCAGCAATTAGATCCAGATATGGAAAGAGAGGCCCAAGTAGAGACAGGAGTTTTCTAAGGCTTGTGCTCTACAGACTGGTTTCTTCTTATCTGAACATCTGTCCCCTTTCTATCAGTTGTCAATTACAGTCCCCAGGGACCTCCACCTTTGGAGTGAGATATAATTATAGCTAAAATGTTGTACTGAGCATTTTCAGAGTTAATCTCATTGGATTTTTCACAAAACCTCAAGAAAATAACTGTGATTGTGATCATATAGTAAACGGAGGAACTTGAGCCGCTGAAAAGCTAAATCATTGCCTCAGGTCATTTCGCTAGTGTTGGAACTGTACTTTTCAATGACTTTTATTGTGATTGAGGTATTTTAAATCAAATCCCAATGCTTATGTTTTTTTGTTCCTACATACTTTGTTAAACTTTCCTAGAAAATAAGAGTATTTTCTTATGTAACCATGTCATTATGAAACCTAACAAAATTAGCAAGTTATTCCTTGATAACTCATAGGATGCAATTATATTCGAATCTCTCTGGCTGTCTTAAAAATGTCTTTTCTTATCTTATACACAGGATGGGTTATAAGTTGGATAGGAAATGTCCCATCAGATTCCTGTGTTGAAAGTTTGGTCCCTGGCTGGTGTGCTGTTGGGAGACTATTGGCCCATGAAGGGTTATGATGATTTCGTAGCTGTGTGGGTTAGTAGGAGGTGGGGCCTAGTTGCAGGAAGCAGATTACAGGGGTAGGGGACGGTGACTTTGAAGGGTATATTTGGTCCCTGGGTCCTTCCTCTCCCCTTATACCATTTCCTGGCCACCACAAGTGAGCCACTCTGCTCTGTCGCATGCTTCTTGTCATAGTGTTCTATTTCACTGTGGCCAAGAACGATGGAGCAGGTGACCAGTGAGCTGAAACTGCTGAGATCGGTTTAAATGATTTTTCTTAGCTCTGTTATCCTAAGGATGGAGCACTAACACAGGATATGGTCATGATCTCAATATTGCAGATTTTGTAACCAGGCTTAGCCCTCTTGTACAGAGAGAAGCGGCATTAAAAATGCCATTAACTCAAGGAAGAAATGTCGTCACTGTCAGCCTGGAGACGGCCTCGATTCAACTCTGTCTGTCTGTCTGTTTCTCCGTGGCATCCTTTCAGGTCACAGAACCTGTTCCTGTAACCCTTGCACTCTATCTGGTTTCTCTTACTCATGTTCTGGTTTCTATGGACATATTCTGGACTCTGCAATCCATAGCTTCTTCGTCATATCTTTGAAAAATAGCAGAAAAGGTCTAACTTCTTTCTCAGTGATTTTTACTTGAATTTAAATATCAGCCTTGTATCTATCTCTCTTTAGAATGGACTATCATTTGACTATCTTTTCTCTGATTTTTTTTGTATTAGCTTTTTTCTTCTTTATGTTTCATTTTTATGCTTCATTATGGCCATCTTTGAAAACATCATCATCTTTTCTTATACATATATTTTAGATATTTTATTAGCATGCTTATTGTATAGCAGAATGGGGTTTACAGTGATGTGTTCATATCTGGATAGATTGTCCCTCTGTCTGTCACATTCCATCGTCTTCTCCTGTCCTCCTTTCTCTTCCCAAATAGTCTCCTTTCTACACTCATCTTAAAACATAAAAGTCATTGAAAAGTACAGTTCCATAAAAAATTTTAAGGGTCTTAAAAACAACTCCTATATTCTGAACATGAGAGAAAAATGTGATATTTGTCTTTCTTGGTTTGGTTTATTCTCTCCGTTTTCCTGTAAATCTCCTAATTTCATTTTTCTTTATGGCTGACTAGAACTCCATTGTGTATGTACACCACATTTTATTTCACATTTACCTTCTGTGTGCAACTAGGCTGCTTCTCGAGCTTGGCTACTGAGGATAGTAATGCCATAAACATAGACCTGCTGGTGTCTCTATTGTGTGCTGACTTGGATAATACTTTTTATTGTTTTCTTAGAATGGCAGTTAATGTTAAAAGTTATGATCACCTTAGTGGATATTGAAATATATGGAAATTAATTCATAGGAATGAATTTTCTTCACGTGGAAAAATGAAAACTCTAGCCAGGTGTGGTGATGCATGCCTTAAATCCCAGCACTCGGGAGGCTGAGGTAGGAAAAGTGCTGTGAGTTCAAGGTCAGCCTGGGACTACAGAGTAAGATCCAGGTCAGAAAAGTCCAAGTTGTTTAGATTCAGTTGAAGTTCTTGTGAATTCTTTGGGTCACCAGAGACTTGAAAGGGAGTATATAATTAAAGATCTCCCCACCCCCTTCAGTTTTCCTTGATATCTTTCAGAGAAATGATAAAGGAGATTTGCATCACATGACCCAGAATAACATTGCTAAGGAAGTGAGTGTACATTGTTGGGATTAACTGAATGTGGCCGAGGGGATTCCATTCACAGTGGTTTGGTATGATGTGGGCTTAATTTAGTGATCCTGTTTATTTTTCTCCTGGGGTGTGTGGGGGGGGCAGAGGACAGCATTCCGGTGTCATCCTAGCCTTCTACCTCATTTGAGGCAGGGTTTCTCATTGTCACCACTCTGCCTTACCAGGTTAGCTGGCCTGGCAAGCTTCTAGTAGATTCTGCCGACCCACTGTAGGCACGCCCACAGCAGTGCCGTTCTGGGCCCACAAACTCAGGCACTGATTGTTGGCCCAGAGAGCACTCTGTCCACTGTCCCACCTCCCCAGTCCTAGCAATACCGTTTTAAAGGGGATTTTGTTTTAGTATTTTATTTTACTGAATTCTAGCTTGGCGCTTTTATGGAAGCTTACCAAGAACGAATTTAAACACTATTTCCAGTACATATCTGGTCAGTTTAAGTGTAAAAAGACAAAGTAATTGGAATATTACTGTGACCAAGTTCCTTATGCCTCTTACCTGCTTACACTGACCTCACTGGAGTCCGTGGGCACTTTGGGTTATGTGATAGTGCTATTTGGGGGTGAGGGGTGCTGGTGTTCAGTAAAGTCTTTGAACCCCACCTAAATTTGTGTCTTTTTCAACCAAAAAAATGGATAAAACAAGACTGAGAAGGATAATTGTTAAATTGTTACATTTATTGAGGGAAGTATAAAACCAGGGAGAGGGAAATGGGTACACTCATGTGGTCTGAAACCCTTGTGATGGGCCTGGAAGAAACTTGGAAAGGGATTTAGAGAGGAAAGAGAGGAGGGCAGGAGGGGGTGAGCCCATGTGGGAGTGGGGGGGGGAGGACAAGATTTATCAGGAGCTGGAGGTTCAGGAGAAATGAACCAGCAGCAAAGAGGCCTTGCCCAGCTGGCAAGTGTCTATTCACAACCTCATTGTGGTGTGATTTACCTTCAAGCTCAGGTGAGTCTGAGAAGGAGCTGATTGGTCTGGGCTAGGGCCTGGCTCAAGAAGAGGCCAGCCATGACACCAAGTTCTGGGGCTGAGTTTAACCAACCACAATGCCAGGATCAGATTTAAACCTTCCAGGGATGCTCTTTCCCAGAGAGGGGCTCAGGTTGTTTATAGAAAAACAGGTCTAGGGAACTCCTTTAGGCAAAAGACAAGAAGTCAGATCATTCTTTAATCTCTAGCAAAGTGGAGACCACCAGGGCAGGCTCAAAAATATTCCTGACTTGTCTTTTGGGACCTAGTCACCCTGATTGCCTGAGTGCTACCAGAGGTCAGAATCTTAGGGTGTCCCTGGAATGATGACTAGGTTCTTTTGTATCTCAAAAAAAAATCATATAAGACATGGCATATAAGTAGTGAAAAGCACACATTTATTAATAGAATACATGAGAATACATAGAATACAGTGTACAGTGTGGGAGTGGCCTCCAGCATTAATGACTCTTTCTGATTTTGTTTTTTAAATCAGTTTAGGAAAAGGGAGGAGCAGATCTCTAAGGGCGGTATTAGGGTGGATCCTATTCTGATTGACAGTTGGGCTGCTATATACCTTTGGGTGGTATACGCATGCCCAGTCATGCATACTCATGGTTGGTAAATAGAGGTTTTCCCTCATTAAGTCACTTCAAGGACAGACTTGTCCTAATGTATGTAGCTTGTGCCACATACTGGCTCAAGCTGACCTTGCTTATTCTGCCTTTTACCAGGAAGTTCCTGCCCACAAATCACTTCTGGTTTGTGAACTATGCCAGCTCTTAGGATATAGACAGTTGTCTTTATGACTGCCAGAATAAGTTTCAGTTCACTGGAAAGAGAGGAAATCTGGAGCAGGGGATGATTTTTGGATTCAGAAGTTTGAGTGGCTTCTGGTCATATTCTTTGGTGAGAATAAGCAGCGGTTCTAAAATATAGATTTTTATTTCTATTCATTTATTTGTAAGCAGAGAGAGAAAAAGAGAGAGAGAGAGAGAGAGAGAGAGAGAGAGAATATGAGTATGCCAGGGCCTCCAGCCACTGCAGATGAACTCTAGATGCATGTGCCACTTTGTGCATCCGGCTTTACATGGGTACTAGAGAATTGAACCCGGGTTGTTAGGCTTTGCAGGCAATCACCTTAACTACTGAGCCATCTCTCCAGCCCAGTTCTATTAAACTGCAAAGGAGGTGTACAAATTGTATTTTTTGACTAGGAAAGGGAGAATAAAAGGCATCCATGGTGAGGCGCAGCCTGTGGCATCTTACACATCACTGTGGGTCCTAGAGTTAGACAGACACAGTTCCAAGCTCAGCTCTACTACTAGAAGCAGGAGCTTCTAATTCATCTTCTCAATTTTCCTGCTAGAAAAACGGAGGTGACATCTACTTCTCGGTGGTGCTTAAGAAGAAAACATTAGCAGGAAGAGCACAGACTGGGCACGAGACTCACTGTGTTGGTTGCTTTGGTGGCTTTGCACATATTTTTAAAAATTGACTGAGATTTCTCTCCTATAAAAGGGGACTATTGTGAGTTCTATGTCATAAGAGCTCTAGAAAGGATAGATGAGAACCTCCAAACCCTAGGTGTTAAATGATTTGTCCATGCTAGAGAAATCAGGGTAGTTGTCTCCCATTGGTTATTATGTGTGTCCTTTTGTCAACTCCTGAGTTTATCTGTAAAGAAACAGTCAAATGCAGCTGTGTAAGCATGCACCCATCACGAGTGTTGCATTCTTTTTTTTTTTATTGTCCATAATGCATTATATTATTTAGTGGGCAAACAAAGAGTTGTTATCCCCGATGCCCCCCTACCCATCCCCAATCAGCTGGATATCCTCCTCCATGGGTCATCTGGATCAGTCCTTGTGATAGGGGACCATGGATAGCCTAGTACTCAGCCAGGTTCTCCTGGCCCTAGTATGTTGTTACTGAGGGGTGCCATGCCTCTGGATAGTCTCCCCCACCACGGCTCTCACAATCTTTCTGCCTGTTACATTCTTTTATTCCTCTCATTACTGTTCTCTCTATATCCCACTAACACATGTAAGTGTTCTTTGTGGAGGTAGTGTGTATACTGGTTTCTGTTTGATTTTTAAAAAATATTTTTATTTACTTACCATACAGCACAGAGAAAGTGGGGAAGGGTTTGTCAGGGTCTCTTATAAATGATCAGATGCATCTGGCTTTATGTGGGTACTAGGGAATTGAACCCAGGCTGCCAGGTTTTGCAAACATGTGAGGTTCACCACTGAGCAACCTCTCCAGCCCCAGTTCGATTTCTTACATAAGCATGGACTGATGGATGGCTTCCTTTCTAAGTTACATAGATGAGGCTGTTGAGCTGTGCACTCCACAACTTGTCTCAGTGGTTGAGTACTTGATTTTCTTCAAAATGACCTCATTCCCATCCAGCCATTTGAGTGGATTATGCGGACCAAAAAAAAAAAAATCTCTCTGGATAAGGTAAGCAATGTGATAAAAAAAAATATGGAAGGTACGGTAAGTGATACATATGCAACCTCTTTCAAGCCTGATTTTGGTATTTATTTTCAGAACTTTATGGAGCTTGTTTTGCATAGCTAACCCAAACCCATCTTCACCTCCAGGCACCCTTTCTTGGTTCCCACACGACTGCAAGCACGCTTTCCTCTTTCCTGTCTTGCCACCCACTACTTACAGAGCTGACATGCTCCACAGTAGCATTGTGCTATACTAAGCACTGTGGCGTTCAGTCTGGTTCCAGTGATGTAAAATGAGGGGGTATGCATGCCTCTTTCAAACTCGAGACTGTAAAAGATAACCCCTCTCTGGTTTGAAACGCCTGGCAGTGTAGCCTTGAGTCTAGCTCGTTTAGAGAAACTGTGGGTGGGTCCTTTCCTCCTACCCTCACCTGCTGGCTGCTGTGATTTGGCAAGGAGTAAATGAACAAGTGAAATACCAAACGTATAAAGGGTAGCATTATCAACGTGAATGAACGAATGCTTACCTAGCAGAACTGTAAGACATGGAAAACCAGGAAGACAAGTTAATGATCTAGAAATTGTATAGCTTTGCTGTCTTAGAATTGTGGCAAATGGAACATATGGCATTGGGTCATTTTTTGCATTCATATGAAAAGAAAATGAGTTTATTTTACAAATAAATGGAGCTTGTGTTTCTATTTGCTATTCATGACTATAATGTTTACTTCTCCTGAAATAGAAATATGTCACCTAAGCATTAAATATAGAGAAATATTTTTTCTCCTATTAATGAAGAATTTTTCTTTACATGCTGGGCCTTCATCTACTTCAATAAACATTTTATATTTTCCCTTCATTTGCTGTTACTTTGTCTGATGAGGCTGTCTATGAACAGAGATATCCTAAGGTAAAAAAGAGCTAGAAGCACAAACATGTTAGAATTGTACCTTGCTGGAATATTGGAGTATTAGAATTTTAGATTAAGACCTTGAAAAGATCAAAATAGCCATAAGAACTCCATTGTGTGCTCAGCCCTCCATCTTAGCTAAAAGCTGACCTCAAACAGATGTTCTCATAAAAGACATCTCTGTGTGCAAAAGATATCTTGCTACCCCTAGACTCAGCCAGCAGACGATAAGATAGATAAAAGGTCCCTGGCTATCTTCAGTCAGGTTATTCTGACACATCAAAGCTACACCTGCAGAAGCTTAGAAAGTCCCCAATTGTGATTTTGCGGTTTTTGCCCTTAAATACCCAGAGTTCTAACCACTCGTCATCGCATCCCCACAGCTGCTTTGCCAGTGTGTGTGTCGGATAGCGGCCCGAGCTCGAGCTTGTAATAAAGATCCTCATGTGCTTGCATAGGACTTGGTCTCCCTGGTGGTCTCTGTGGGGGTCTCGCTCCTCAGGCACAACAACCTCAAATCAAATTCACTTCATTTTCTAATGGATTTTACTAAATGTAGTGTTGCTATTTCCTATATTGAGATTTAGAGTAGACCTAGATAGAATTCCATTAAAGTTGCTATTAAAAATCTAGCACTTTAATTGTTGACATCATCATGAATATTTATTTATTATTATTTTTTCTTTCCATAGCTCCTTACTCCTGGTAACAAAAGCCCTCTTTTCCTTACAGACATCCCCTGACAGATCTCAGTTCATGTGGCCCTGTGACTGTACATTTATCTTTCCTAGAAGCTAGGTGAACCATGAGCTTATGGTTGAGGCTAGTCTTAAGTCAAGTACGACTTTTGAGCAAAGGAGTTTTCTGTCTATGAAAATTTCTAAGCTAGAAAATGAACTATGGGGCTTACATGGCTTCCGAGTGTGAGTCTAAAGCTGAAGGCCGGGGATAGGGGTGTAGCTTAGTGGTAGAGTTATTGCCCTAGCATGCACAGTGTCTTGGGTTTAACCCATATTGAGAATAGTTATTTAATCAGGTAAGAATTCTATCAGATGTTGCTAAGAAGAAAGACTAAAAGTAATGCCTAGATCTCCTTAAAGAAATGTAGCCAGAGCAGGTATGTTTCCATAAAGCCAAGACAGAGTTGGGCTCCTTCTAGGTTTATGGTTCACTGTGCCAAACAGTGACTGGCTTGCATGTCCCACAGTGTCTTAAGGTCTGTGGTGGTTTGATTCAGGTGTCCTCCATAAACTTGATGTGCTCTGAACCCTTGATCCCCAGCTGATGGCAGTTTTGGAATTGAAACCTTATTGGAGCTGTGTTGTTCGGGTCAGGCTTATGGGCGTGAAAGCCAGCTTACCCTTGGCAGTGTTTGGCACACTCTCCTATTGCTGTTGTCCATCTGATGTTGGCCAGGAGGTGATGTCTAGCCTCTGCTCATGCCGCGGTTTTCCCTGCCATCATGGAGTTTCCCATCTAGTCTGTAAGCCAAAATAAACCCTTTCCTCCCACAAGCTGCTTTTGGTTGGCTTTTTTCTGTCAGCAACATGGTCTAAGACGGCTCCTTCTAATGTCTTGTCCCCATTTCAGGCCTAAGAAGCATAACCGGCTGCTTCTCCCCAAGCCCCAACATTTATATCTCATTGCATTTAGCTAGCTATAAGGAACACTGGCAATATGACATTTTGTTCTAGGTAGCAGCATAACTAGCCAGATGTGGAAATACCAAGAAAGAAGGGATGGTGGGTATTTAAAGACCACCAGCCATGTTCATGGAAAATTACATTGAAACATTTTCTCTCTGGCCTTGGAAATAAATGAGAATAACAAAGCCTACTTAAGTTGGACATTATCTCTCCTCACTTTGAGATGAGGTTTGGGATCAGTTCTGCTCTGCACAGAACAGTTAAATGAAGTTGTCTTCTTGGCCCCTCCTGCTCTGCTCTTTGCTGCCCACAGTTAGGATTTATCAGCTGGAACAAAGAGGAAAACTGTTGGTGCTTATTACATGTGTGAAATAAATCCACCTTTGTTATTAATACAGCCAGAATGGGATTGACTTTTCCTCTTTAATCTCTGTTGCAATAAATAAACTTTATATAACTTGGATATAAGGCAGTCATTGCTTTGCATAGTTCTTCACAAATTCCATGTTTAATTGTAAGAACGTCACTGCTAGATCTTCAGGCTGCAAGTCACCATGTAAGTAGTAAAAGTACACCATCCTCTGTGCTTCAAAGTCTTGGTGATTGTCAATGCACACCTGATGTTCAGTCCCCATGCAGAGTAAAGTGTGCATCTCCTTGTTTTCCAGTGTCACTCAAGTGACATTTTATACATATGAAACATGAAATAAGGTGGTTGGTAACAATGAAGGAAGGGAAGAGGGCAGGAAGGGAGGGGGAGAAGAATGAGAAAGGGAAGATGTGAGAGGAGGAAGGAAGGAAGGAAGAGACAAGAAATTAAACCACAAAAAAAGGAAATAAAAAGAAAAATTCTAAAAAGGAAGTCCAAGTTAAGCATAAATGGTGTGAAAGAAATAGATCATGTCACCCACCACGACTCAGGGAACTGAGCAGAAGAGGGGGTGGAAAGACTGTGAGAGCCTTGGTGGGGGAGACTATCCAGAGGCATGCCACCCCTCAGAAACAACATACTAGGGCCAGGAGAACCTGGCTGAATACTAGGCTATCCAGGGTCCCCTGTCACAAGGACTGATCCAGACGGCCCACGAAGGAGGATATCCAGCTGATTGGGGATAGGGAAGAGGGGCATTGGGGAACTGGGGATAACAACTCATTGTTTGCCCATTAAATAATGTAACTCATTATGGACAATAATAAAATAAAAAAAAAGAAATAGAAGATCATGGAATGCTGACAGTTATGTGTGTTTTTTTTAAGAGAGAGACCTGTGGTTAGGAGCGTAGTCAAGACAAATGTATTTTTATCCACAAGGAAAGTGGTATATAAGAAAGAATAAATCTATCCTAGCTTGGGGTGACTCTGGCAAAGATCTTCTTCACATTAAAAGATCTTGTGGCAGTATTTATAATGTTGAAAATGCAGGGAATGTGACATTGGGAGCGCATCCAAATGGAGAAAGGGGTGTGACACTTTGTCAAGGCCTAGAAATAGATGGTGGTGGCTCTTGTTTTCCATCCTGTGAGGATGAGAGGGCTTCATTCTCCTAATGTTCATAATGCTTCCCATAAGTAAACATTTGTTTTATTATTTGTTTTCATTTTTCTATGTATTTAATAACCAGTGGTATTTTTAATGTTTTTGCAATTCTTTTTACAACTCAAGAAAAAATGATTTTTCTCATTAATTATTATGACAGTTTTGCAGTTTTTACTGATATGGCTATTTTAATGGTCTTGTACTACAGTGTTCAAAGTGTGGATTGCTTGTATTCCAGAGTTGCACTAGTTAAGATTTAAAACAGTTTTGCAGCTCAAGGAAGATATTATCACTCCCATCTTGATTTAGGGAGTGAGAGTCACAGCAATAACGTAAATTAAAAATTTTACTGCTAAGTAACTAGCAGGGCTTGATCCAAGGTGGTTCCATTTTAAATGCTTTGCTTCTTACATCACTGTGACACCCGCACTCTTTCCAGGTAATCCTGTAACGTGTTGAGGTACAAATGATTAAAATATCCCAAATTTTGAGGTCGCAACAATCTAATGTAATTTATTTACTTATTGCAAAGGTTATAGTCTTATACCTCCTCACCCCTGGACCCACTTTTCCTGAGGCCTCTCCTCAGTGGGGTTACTGGTATTCACTGTGGGGCCTTAATGTAATGTATTTTGTATCACATTACATTGGTTATGGTTCATGGTAGATTACCATAGTGAGAGTCCCTAGCAGGTCATTCTGTCTCCATCCACTCTTTTTGGGCAAGGCTTTCTGGCCCTTTCTCCCATCAAGAGATGAGCTCTATCCTCCTACCTCTTCATGTGGGCTGGCTTTCAAGCTATGTCCAATCAACAGCATGTAGTAGAATGGAGGTGACGGATTCTACTTTCATCTCTCAGGATATTTCTCCTTCATCTGAAGAAGCCTGGTTCCCTTTATTAGAAGAGAACAGGCCACATAGAGATCCAAGGTTCTCAGGTGACATGTCATTGTCCAAACAGTGAGTGAGTGGGGACATCCAGGCTCAGTGAGCCTTCAACAGATCCTTCTGCTGGTCACAGATGCCTAAGTGGATCCCAGTTGAACCCTACCTAGTTTTATAACCTGCTGATGGGAGTGGGAGATGATGGGAGTGGTCGTTAGCTTAGCCATCAACAAACCACTCACTTAAGTAGAAAGGGGCATTACTAGAAGAATGTCAGGGGGGGTCATAAGGTTTAAGGGCAAGCTGAAGAACAGAGATCCTCTGGCAGGAATTATTCAACATCCCACTGGGATACCATTAAATATATTTTAGCACCTTCTTTTTGTGTGTGTGAGATGTCGTTTTGGCTAGAGATGCACCAGGGGAGAAAACTGGGGGAGTCACATGCCTGTCCTGTGGACGTATTGATTCGTAAGATGAGATATTGGCAGGAGGAGGTTCCATGTTCCTCTTCAGCTTATGTAGCTTGGGAGATTTCCTACCAGATTTTACTTAAATCTGCTCACCAAATCAGTGCTGTGGAGAGCAGTGAATGCTGTGTCTCCCCAAATGAGGCTTCATTTGAAGCTGTCATAGTAGCTTCTCTTCTCTGATATAGATTTGAAAACATTAGCAAGTACAGTTTTTCTTGTGGCAAATAGATTGTGGGAAATCAGAGGAGTTTTCCAACCACAGAGCAGGCATATAATTCAACATCTGCGAGGCAGTACATCTGTGACTCCGAGGAGTGAGGTTAAGAGGACTAGAGCTTAGTGAGGCGAAACTCTCATTTCATAAATGAGGAAACTGAGTCACCAGTGAATGGATGAACAAACTAAAGTCATGATAGGAACAGGATTTTGTTTGTTTGTTGTTTGTTGTCGTTTTTCGAGGTAGGATCTCCCACTAGCCCAGGCTGACCTGGAATTCACTATGTAGTCTCGGTGGTGATCCTCCCGCCTCTGCCTTCTGAGTGCTTGTGAAAAACAAAACAAAACAAACAAACTGTAGAACTGGCTAGATTTGGGAAGGAAAATGAAATAGATGTAGTATTTGAAACGTGAATATTTCTTTTGTAAAAAGTATTTTTATTTATTTTCAATGAGAGAAAGAGAATGAATAAATGAATGAATGAATGGGTGGGTGCACCAGGGCCTCCAGCCATTGCAAACACACTCTAGATGCATGCCCCATTCTGTGCTTCTGGCTTTATGTGGGTGCTGGGGAATTGAACTCTGGTCATTAGGCTCTACAGGCAAGTGTCTTAACTGCTGAGCCATCTCTGCAGCTTGACACTTGCAAATTTCTTTCCTCTTGGGGTATTCTGGCAGTGAGAACTCTGAGGAGCCTCTCCAACTGTACATAGCACCCTCTGTATCTTTGTTTTAAGCCTCTGAGCACAGTCTCTCTTTTATTCCCTAAAATAGTCAAGGGTACATTCCAGGTAAGTATCGCTCTGGTACAACCTAACTGAAAAACCAGAAATTGCTACCTGGAACCCAAGCCAGCCAGCAACATCCTGTCAAGACTCAAACCCTCCTAAAATTTCAGCATGGCCTAAATAAACTACACAGTGTTTTCCATTTTTTAAAAAATAACCTTGAGTTTTGAAGGTTGTTTACATAAAAATAACATTTTTTGATGCATGGGTTGGCTCATGACATCCAAGAAGAAACAGCCAGTTGGAAAAACTCAAACTGAATAAATACAGATATATCCTGGGGGGGAACCCTTGATTATCATTAATGAAAAACTGTTTCAAGAAATAAATGCAAGGAAACAATGGGAAAGAATATATAGAAAGAAGATTATTTCCAAGTATGTCTAAGGAGTATTTAGATTCATGAACTGGAAGAAGTCACAGGAACTACAGATGCTTTTCAGGATGGGATCCTGAAAGTTCCATCACAATGGCATATGTGGGTGACGTAGTTAATCCACTAACCACCTCTAGAACATCATCCAGTAGCCTAGCCTCCCTTAGACACTCCTGCAACACTTACCTCAGCCTCTGTATGGATGGGCATAAAACACTTCTGTAATAAAATGCCGACTGTCTTATGGACACATGTGGATGGGCATCTTGTACACATCATGGGATATAAAACGCAAAACACAGTATCCAGAAGTGCTGGCAGCACGTGCTCTGTACAATGCCGGCTGCTTACACTCAGGATGGCCTGGCTGACGGGGAGCTGTGGCTCGCTGCTGTTTCCCAGTATGACACGGCGTCTTGCTCACCCAGGAATAGGTCGGAATGCTAAGTTCCAAGCCCCATTCTACCAAATGCACATTGCTTTCTCACCACTGTGAAGTTGGAGGACCATACGTTGAATCATTGTAAGTTGAAGTGTGGTAAACTTGGCACGCTGAGCAACAAGCGTTGGCTGGAAAAGAGAATGGCTCAAGATCTGGGCAGGAGTGTGACTTTGCAGTATTTTTCTTTGAATGCATTGCCTTCTTCAAAAATAACTACCTTAACGCCTGCCTCGTGTGCAGTGCAGATCTGTAATCCTGACCCTCGGGAGGTGGAGGATCAGGAGTTCGGAGCCAGCCTGGGCCACATGGTGACAGCCTGTCTCAGAAACAAAACAAAAACTGATTCCATTAAAATAACAACTAGGGAAGAGACTCCACACCAGAAACAAGGGTTCTGACTGTTTCAAACATGCTCTTGTCTTCGGTCTAGTCTTCTTGCCCTCCTTACCGATTTTATATTCTCCATATCCTGTGTCTTTTCTCTTGAAAACCGTGAGCGTGTATGTAAAGGGTCAACTCTGCTCACACACTCTGTGAGGGCTGTCTTGATGTGAATGAGTAAAGTCAGGGCTTGTGACTTTAAAGTTCCATACTGCTAAATTCAGAGGCACCCATTGTGGATGGGCTGATCTGTGGAGTTTTCCGATTTGAAAACCATGATCTTTGATGTTTCTGACATTATTTTTTACCTCCTCTACAAATATCAACCACAGTTGCTGTTTTTCTCTTTCTCTCGCTCTTTTTTTTTTGTGATAGGAGAGTTGGCAGAACGGATGTTGGCTTCAAGGTGAAGGTTTTGGCAGATCCAGTGCCATCTCATTGGTTACAAAGCCCTCCTGGAAGGCGTGCAATTATTCAGCCCACACGGCACAATTGAGTAAACAATTCACTCGTCTCTCTATTGATCCTCCAGCGCCGAGGGACAGGGTGGCTCAGGAGATTGCAGATGGGAACTGGGGCCCCTTCCCTTGGCAGAGGCGGTTTGGAGCTATTTGGTAGGACAGTGACCACACAATACCTCTATCTGATGGCTGTGCAGTGACCCATGTGCAACATACCACGGGCTTTCAGGCCCATGGAGAGGCGGTCTCATCTCAGCATCCAGGATCTCAGCTGGCAGAAAACTGAGGATTATTCTGATACGATTCCATTCAGTCAATGCCCCAGTGAAATTCCTATCTAGAAAATCTTCCTCGAAGTCAAGTGAGCTCCAGGATATCTTCGTAAAGTCTCTGCTTGCATTTGTCTGCAAGGAGCACACCTGGCTGAGAGGCTGAGGAGTCTTTAAATCCATCTGATCTTTCCATCAGCTATTATTCATGGAAGACGGTTGGAAACTGGTGGATGAGTGAAGGGGGGGGTGGGAGACCACCTGATGTTTTCCTCTGGCCTCTGCATCTCCACACACATGTATATACACCACACACACACCACACTGACTACACGCATGCACATGCAAAAAATGATCATGGAGGGACTCTTACTTTCTTAAGGATCACTAGGAATATCAGACCACTATGATAAAAATATTTTAAAAACTCCTTTGGTTGACCACACTGCAGTAAGACAAGAGTGAAATGTAGACTTGAACTTTTTCTCTTTTCTGTCTAGCCCATTCAGTCCCTTGACTTGGGACAGAGTCCCCCACACAGGCCTGGAAATAATTTGGGGAGGTGGTGGGATGGAAAGTGTTTGTGTGTCTACCTCCTTTATTTGTGACATAATGAAATGTCAGGGTTGCCTTGTTTTGTTATTTGATTAAGGTTTATTATTTAAACTGCAAGGTGTCACTTAAATACAAAATTGAATAGGAGGAGCGTTAAGTTGGATCTTTCTGTTGACAAGAAAATTAGCCACTCTCTCTCAGAAATTCACCAGTGAATTACAGAAACACAGTGGGATGGTTTATTTTTCAACTCTTTAGAGAAAGCTATGCTAATTCTTTTTGCAAATTATTTGAGAAGAATCTGGTGGGAGGTTATAAGACTGATTCACTGGCTCCCAGTAAGGCTGGTTCAACTTTTATCTCCCAAAGTTGGCAATAAATCTGTTTATTTCGTTTAAAAGAGAAAACCTTTATAACTTCTTTTCTATGACATAGCTTTCTGAAGAGTCACACTGTATTTTACAATGAGGAGTGTATTAAATGTTTGGGGGAAATGTACCCACCTGGAGCCAGTCATTTTGAACATGAGAATAAGAAACAAAGACAAGAGAAGTGATTATGTTTCCAAACCTCACCTTTGCGAGGGACCTAGGCCCAAGCAAGTGACTTTCCAGTAGGAAGGAAAGAATTTTGGTGGCTGTCTGAAAACAACCAGAATTAATTCTGGCTTTAAGTAAGCTTTCAGACAGACATTTTCAACTTGCATAGGATGCCCATAATTTTAGGAAAAGTGGGTAGCTTTAAAGCTTGATTGTTTTCTCTGTTGGTGGGTATGAATGTGTAGGAAAGCTTTTTGCTTCTCATGTAAAATTGAGTCTGTTGACATAAGCATATATTTTTTTAAAGCTTGGAGATAGAAGTGTGCATGAAAGGACTCAAAGTTGTGTCTTCCTGAGAACTGGAATTTAGTCAAACATGTTACTGTAAGATGAGTTCCAATTTGAAAGCGGTGCTTTCCATAGATTTCTCTCTGAATTTGTGTCAAAATGGGTTTGTAAAGGAGAGTTAAACGTCCATGTTGGTAGGTTGGGAGTGAGAAGCCGCTGGTGTTGTCATGTCATTTGGGATGGGAATATTAGAACTGAAATAATGATATTTTATGTTTCTCTTTTCTTTCGTCTGTTACCTCTTTTCTGAATTCACAAACTCTCCCTTTTTTCATACTGAAAAAGAGCTAGAAATGGATTATTAGAAGAGGCTAGAAAAGTTTGTGCAGTGAGATTCTCTGAATTGGCAGGTGAAATACTTACATTTCTAACATAGATATCTATGGTATTTATAGCCCAGTAAAGCAAAGTGGGCAGCCCTATGAACAAAAACCACAGAACTGAATTAAGGCGTCTATGGGTCCAGGCTTGTTTATTTTTAACTACATAATATGTGAATACATCTCTCTCTTTCCTTTTCTCTCTCCCCCCTTCTTTCCATCTCTCCTTTCACATTCGGCTTTCTCTAGTGCAGAATTTTGCCTTTCAGTTCACATCCAACTGCCATAATTCTTTTCCTTTTTTCTTCTTGGCATTCAGTGCAGGTTGTAAAGTTATGAGTGTACATCTTTATAAAACAGTTATGCAAAAATGCAATGCCATTTCTCTATAACTGAACCTAACTCAGCCCATGAATCCTCATATATTTAAAAAAAATTTTATTGTTAAAAAGTAGAAACTTTGTATGAACAACTTTCTCTCCTCCCTGCCCCCAATCCATGAAGACCCCTCCTCAGTGGGATTGCTGAACATTTCATGGAAGTGAGTTGTCTCCTAGTGATGGCAGTGGGAGGAGGAAAGGTCTCATCCATTCAAGATAAATTTAGATAATTCTGGATTTTCTGTTTCTCTTTGGTAAGCGTCCTACTAATTAGAAATGCTTTCTTTGTACTCTTCTTTTTTTTTTTTTCCTTCAGGAAATTAAAATTCTGGAAAGTGTGTTGTATATTCTGAGCGTCATTCTGTCATCAGTGGCCCCAAGTGAGGCCTCTTCCTGCCCTAAATTCTGACCAATTGAAATCTAAGACAAAAGAGGAAGGCACGTGAAGACTGAAATAGCTCCATTGTCATTAGGAAAGCTGATGTTAGACATTGCGTCTTATATCTGTGGGCAAGTGAATTCACTCTTCACTGCTCGAGCCTGAGAAAATGTTCCTAAAATAGTCTCCAACAGTAAATGCTGAATTGTTTTAATTAGGAAAGAACAATGGTTGTCTTAATCTCTCTTCTCCCTGTGTCTCTGCTTGAGGCAGAGGAGCTTGGCTATGGTCTTGGTGAAATTTTCCAACAGTTTTAATTATTTATCATTATAAAAAATTCCAGTGTCTAGTTCTATCATGAATGAAAACATGTTATATCTGGACCTTGTCCAGAATGTGTTCGTTTTAATTTAGAAACAGAAATATTGGGGAGTTAGAATTATATTGTAGATGTATATTTGATTCTCTCTCTCTCTCTCTCTCTCTCTCTCTCTCTCTCTCTCTCTCTCTCTCTCTTTCCTTGCTCTCTGTTCCCACAGAAGCACAAAAGTACATACTGTTTACTTTCTGTGGCAGACACTTTCTAGACGCTTCCCACGATCCCTGCCTCCTGATACTCACCTTGTGTAGTTCCTGAGCATAAGTGGGGCCCAGTGACTCAATTCTGACAAATTCAATATGGAAAAGTGCTAGATCTCACTTTTGAGCTTAGACTGCATGAAAACCATGGAAATGGAGTCTGGGAGAGGAAGACAGCTCAACCAACTTGGATACTTCAAAATGATGAAGTCGGCAAATTGATGTCCAGGGCTAATTGTTATAACCTCTAGTCAGAGAAAAACAAGCCATCGCAGTGTTATGTGAGGGGGCCAAGACTCTAGAATAAGGCAACATATCTATGGTGGGGGGTGTGCACTTGTGTTCTGAAGTCAGATGGGTGGAATCTGAATTTGGTTTTTATCAAATATGCTCTTGCTAGTCTAATGACCTTTTGCGTATTGCTTAACCCTTCTGAGCCCCAGATCCCTTGAATTTCAGACTATAATAATAGGGCCGGGATAGCTGAGGCAGTCACATGTGTGCCTTGTAAGCATGAAGACCTGAGTTTGATCGCTAGAACCTATGTAAAAATGCAGGGTGCAGTGGTGCACACTTGTAATCTCAGTGCTGGGGAAGTGGGGATCCTTGGGGCTCACTGGCCAGCCAGTCTAGTCTAATTGGTGAGCTCCAGGCCATGAGAGACCCTGTCTTGGAAAAAAAAAAAAAGGAGAAAGCATTTCTGATTGTTCTCTGACTTCCATATACATGTACACACATGTGCATCTGAACATACGTGAAAATACACACATGCATAAAAAGATCATAATAATATGATCTGAGAAAATAGATGCCCATATAAGGATACAGCACAGGCTAAGAGAGGTAGTTTATAATCCTAGCAATTAGAAGCCTAAAGCAGGAGGATCTTGGCTTTAAGGGCAGCCTGGGTTGTGTAGCAAGACTTTTGCTATACAAACAAATAAACAACTAGGCCATTGTATTTGGCATGTAATATGCTAGCTGTCATTAACTATTTATGCTATTATTGTATCAAAAATTATGTTTACACATAGTAGATATGCTAAATATTTCTTTATTGCCTCTTTCTTTTCCTGATTCCCTAAAATATAACCCATCATATTTTCTAAGTTCTATTTATTAATTACAAACATTCTTTAATGAAGGTATTTTTTATGCAGTACTTTTTTAAACCATTCTCTAGTCTCTACTTTCACTCTAAAGTTATTTTTTTTTAATTTTGTGCATGCATGTGTGTGCGAGTGCGGGTGAACGTGTGATGGTCAGAGGACCACTTGTGTATTGGTTCTAGTCTTTCACCTGATTTTGGAAGCAAGGCCTCTCTCTGTCTCTCTGTCTCTCTCTGTCTCTCTGTGTGTCTCTCTCTGTCTCTCTCTCTGGTTCTTGCTGTTGTTGACTGCTATGCTTGCCATGATATTCTCCTGTCTCTGCTTCCCCGGCTCTCCGAGGCTTATGGCTTTTTATGTGGAGTCTGGGGATGGGTCGTTGTAACTGAGGCTTGAGTGGCAAGAACTTTATCCACTGAGCCATCTCCTCAGTTTTGAAGTTTTCAGTGTTAATAAAGGGCTCTTCTGAGATGTTTAAACATTTCAATCAGCAGCTTGAACTTACAGATTTTTTTTCTTTAAGTTTTAAAAGTGTTAATTGCCAGAAGAGCTAGAAGAGAGATTGATTATTATTGCTATTATGATTAGCAGTGATAATAGATATTTGAGACACTTCCCGTACATAGCCCAAGCTGTCCTGGAATTTGCTAGCTCAGGCTGATCTCCAATTCATGATCTACATGGCAGATTTTTTTTTTACCATGTAGTCATTATGGATATGGAGGCTGTCATTGTCTGTATTTGCTCTGATTGCATACCACATGACCAGGAAGGGCTGCAACATCTGAATTTATGGGAGAAAGACAAATGAACTTGGCATCTGCAAGATTGAGTAATTGTAGCAGTAACAGATGAGGGCAGTGAGCAATGGAGGCCTGTTCTAAACAGAATTCACAAGGGCTAGCCTGCATTGATTTAAAAGTTTTAGTAGTATCTGAAATAAAAGTTTAATGTTAGTTTTAATAGTTTGAGACTCTCAGATAAACCCCTTCCCTAAATAGTCCTGCCTCTGTAAGCTTTTGCAGCTAAAATAGTCAGTTGAAAGGAGTAATTTTTTTAAGCTCGCCAGTTCAATGCTTGTGATAGAATTGAATTCATTACTCGGCTTCTAGGAAGGGATTAAACATATCAAAGACAGATAAATTAGGGCATCGCAGAGTCTCTGAGAACTCTAAAACGTCTAGAGTCCTGATTTCAAGACACAAAAAGAAACAGGGATGTAGGGATTGTTTGGAGTATATAGTATGCAATTTAAATCAGAATAAACCTATTCTAGGGAATGACATCTTGAGGGTGAAGCCCCCCAAAGCAATGCTTGATTCAACTACTTTCACTTCTCCCTTAGTGTAGAAGCTCATTGCTTTGTGTGTGTAGCATGTATGTATGGTATGTGTGTTTTCTTCCTTTCTTCTCTCTTTCGTTTTTCTTTCATATCAATCTCATTGGTGGTCAAGTTCAGGTGCCCAAGGGTTATCCCTAAGCAAAGCCACTGAAGGTTCACTTCTTTGCCCACTCATTCATTCATTTATTCATTCATTCACTCAAAAAGCATTAACAGGTATTTACTCTCTTCCAGGCCCTGGCAATATACTGGTAAAACAAGCCTGAGTTTGGGTAAATATTGTCGTGTGTGTGTGTGTGTGTGTGTGTGTGTGTGTGTGTGTGTGTGTGTGTTCACACTCTCACATACCACAGTGGATTTGTGGAGATCACAGGACTGTGTTTCCAGCAGGACCTCTCTCGGCTCACCACTGTGTTTGTCAGGCTTCTTTGCCTGTGAGCTTCCAGCAGATTCTCCAGTCTTTCCCTGCCCTTTTCTATAAGTACACTGGAATTCCAGTGTTACAGCATCCAGCTGTATGTGAGTTCTGGGGATCTCAAATCACATAGTCACATTTTGTAGGGCAAGCCATCTATCTCCCCAGCTTAATACTGTCTTTCATACACTGAACCCCGCATCCTCTGAAGGAGTGCTCCCACTCTGGTCAGCACATTTGTAAAAAACCTGTTTAACCTTCTTGAATATTCTTTCTCAGACTCGTCCCCTTTTTCGTAGCACTTCTCAACCCTCAAAGGACTGTTCTTTCCTTGTAATATTTTGTGGGTCATCTAGTTGAAGGTGAAATCTTTGCCATGGACAGGAAAGTGTGGCTTCAGCTTATATTGTTGCTTGCAGAGCCTTTCCCACTCTTCATGCTGGCAATGGGCACTTTTTACGGCATGGAGAAGAATGCCAGTTCAGTGTGATCAGAAAGGCTTCACTGGGTTAAGAATAGTCAGGAGACAGCTGTTTGCCCAAGTGAGCCTCCTTACCTTCATGACTCCGGCTCTGAGGAAAAAGAGAGATGTGTTCAATACAGGATTCTACTGGGTTCTCCTAAAAACACCCCCACTAATGTAACTGACCCAAAAGAAGAGAGAGCCTGCCATTCGGGGAATTGCTTACTCTCATAAAGTTAAGATACCCATCAAAAATATATTAGTGCACAGCAAAAAATTAATCCATGCAAAGTAATGGAAGCACAAGGTACTTTTAATTTTTCAGTGGCCCCTGGGCACAGTTATCTGCTCTTTTCTGGAAAATCACTCATAATGCAGCTATTGGAGGAAAGAGAGCACTTCGGTCCCTTTTCTGGGAGCAATCCATGCAGGATGGATATTAATTAAATTTATTAAACAAATAACACAGCGACTCGGGGAAGCAGGGGTCCATCTGCCTGCTCTGCAGACAGATCTCTGCAGAGACGCGAGCTGAATGGTAGTTAAAGCTAAGTTGCCGAGCTCAGCAGATGGGCCCTTGTCTCCAGTGGGGGAGATTTGGTGGCGGTCCAACAACTCTTTCCCCCTCCAGGTTTTTGTTCCTTGCAACTCTGATTGAAGAAGCCCTTCTCTGTCTTTTCCCAGCCTGTGCCTCTGCTTCCCCCACGCCTCCCCTCCTTTGTTTATGTGAGCAATGTTTAAATCTGAGTGATTTGTTAGAGAAGCGAGTCCCGGCTGATCTCATTTTGTGTGTGTGCTGGAAAGCTCATGCAGAAAATAATTAGGAAGATGTAATCCCATTGACTTCACACCCACTTTTGTGGACATTGTGACCGCTCAGCCATGGGCCGGGAATAAAGTCTCTGGGAGGATCCAAATTTCCTGGGCACTTATTTTCTGCATTAGATGGTCATTCTTCATAAAATGGTTCCTTAGATTCCTTTTTCACCTCTATGACTTTTAAATTCTGTGACCAAAGGGTTCTTGTTTGTCTGTTGTTAGCCCCACACTGCAGCCCATGTCTTCGTCTTCTGTTGGCAGGTGTCTAGCTGTCTGAAATCCCAGTGTTCTTCACTTGCCACGGTCACTGACGACAGTCTACTTTCTCTTACAGATCCCCAGTCCTCACCCCCTCTCCCCGTTAAAAGATGGTGACTTTGAATCCTTCTTTATTGAAGGACTGCTTAGCTCTTAGTTGGGTAGCACTTCCCAGCGGTTGGTGTAATTTAGTGCTTAGAGAGAATTTAGCTTGAGGATGTTAAATCAGTATAAATCTCCCCTCATTCCTTCTTTCTGCCAGAATCTTTGCCAACCATGTTTTGTAGAAGGATCCCTCATCTCTGGCCATGTCCCCTCACCTGGGACCAAAGCCTCTTACAGGGGAACGACCCAAACCTTGTGAGCAGATTCTGTGTCCTATTGATGGGAAAGATCTGGACTCAATAGATGCTACCTTGGGCTGAATCCTGAAATGCCCTTGCCTTGGAGAGATAGGTCTGGTTGGAAATAAAGACGCTTCTGTGGAATAGAAGCTCCTCCAATCAGAATGGATTCTCTCTCTCCTCACCAAATCCACCATCCACTGCCAGCAGAGGCCTCAGCCGAGATAGAACAGAGAGAGGAGTGTATGGATCTGGGATTGTGATTTTTTCCAAGGTGTATTGAGTCTTATGGAAATAGAGGCCAACCCTGTAATCCAGCTTGTAAGAACAACAGATGGATCCATTTACTGAAACACAAAGGACCTCAGCTGGCCGGCCTCAATCTATCTCAAATGGTCAGTTCATTTAGCTACAACCAAAATGCCTGGCCAACCCTTTCCTTGGTATTGGTCTTTGTGCTTCGGGAACCCAACTTGAAACTGAATCACATAGGGTTTTACCTAGAGATAAATTATTTTAGTTTCTGTTGTCAGGCCTCCTCTGTTTCTCTCTGAGGGTCTAACATCCCCTCCTCAGGCTACACTAATGTTAATAATATGACAAATGGTTGGGATTCAGTGAAGATCTTTGTCCTTCATTAAAGCTCTTCCAAAGGTCATCGTCACAAGAGTTATCATTACTCCCAATCCTGTATGGAATTTTACAGGGTTCAGCTCTACATATGGTCATGAAGTGGCTGGTGAAAAATGTTGGCTTATCAGTGAACCACAGGTGAACTGCAGTTTATTTCTCTAATTTGTTGGAAATCAAAGTCTCCTATGGGTGGAGGGAAGACTGCATTTTGAATTCACAGGCTATGTGCCACAATGTCTGCTCTTTCTCTTCTTCACCCTGGTGTACTTGGGCTAATTTTGTTCTCTGATGTAAATCGCAATGTAGTTGCTCTGGCATCTCAATCTAAGGGAAGATTGGTCATTGTTTTTCAAAGTAAATTGCAAGTGTTTCACTCTTGTTTGAAAACAGATTGTGACTTCTTCCCTAAGGATAAGCTCAGAAATTACATATAAATCTCAGGGTTTTATTTATAGCAAAATATTTTCAACCCTCTTGTCCACACATTAGTATAAATGAGTAAAACAGAGAAACAGCCAGGAAACCCCCTGACAGACAGTGTGCATATTTACAGTCCGTTTTCTTCACTTGTCATTCTATTGAACACATGTTGTTTACTCTGGGGCTTTAGCTTGCTTTATTGGGATTTGTAGGCAGCCTGATAATTTGGGACTAAGTGTGGGGGGGGTGGGGGAAGCTTTTGATTGGGAACGAAAGTTAGCTCTACTCTATAAGAAACGAAATTACCCAATAAGGAACATTTTGCAAAGGAATCACATTTGGAAATACCATCGATTGCCTTCTGCAACAATGGTCTGAGGATAAAAAGCCGTAGCTCCTCAGAGCACACACCTTACTGTCTAGGAGCATGACTGACTTGTCACTTTGGGATGGAAAATACTGACATTTCATAGACCTACTCCTGAAATAAAACAGAAAGTTCAAGACCATTGCCATCCCTAATGACCTGGCTGTTTTAACTGTCTCAGTCTTATTTCTGGGGACAAGTTCAGTACCTGTTTTGTTCTGTGTCTCGAAGCTTTTCATGATCTGGAATACAGTAAGCCTTGATTGATTGCCAATTAGATTTGCATTCATTATCAATTAGACTTGTTTTTTTCAGGAGCTGAGCCAAATCCTCCAGCTCTGTCTCTATTTTGGCTGGTGGTCTTCTGTGTCTTCTCTGGTCTCGGAATCACTTAAATTGCAGTGCTTTGCAAAACCATTTTTGGTTTTTGTAATCTACTCCTGTAGGGTCAGGCTGACCCAGGAGGACCTTCCAGGGGGCTGGCATAGTTCTTTTGTTTTGATTGCCCAGTTGGTTTTTAAAATATATTTGTATTTATTTATTTGAGACACACAGAGAGACAGAGAGACTAGAGAGTGAGTATGGGCATCCCACGGCTTTCATCACTGCAAATGAATTGCAGGCACATGCGGCATTTTATGCATATGGTTTTAAGTCCAATTGAAAACATCTATTAAGAAGACGGTGTAGTCTTCTTAGCTCCATCCTCCCAAGCATGATGGAAAGAGCTCATCCCACTCCACTGAAACTTTGGGTTTCTTTTCCTGGTTTTAGGGATAGAATCCAGGGCCTTGTGCATACAAAGCAAAGCACTACCAATGTGCTGCTTCCTTCCCTAACCCTTGGAATTTTTGAGTCAGATTCTTGCTGTGTTCCCCAGACTGCCTTGGGCTTTTGATCCTTCTGATCTGGGGTCACAGGCTTAAAATAAAATTAAAATTTTATTTTAATTTATGTATTTGCAAGCAGAAAGAGAGAGAAGAGAGACAGACAGAGAGAATGGGTATGCCAGAGCCTCCAACCACTGCAAACAAACTCCAGATGCATGTGCCACTTTGTGCACCTGGCTTTACGTGGGTACTGGGAAATGGAACTCATGTCCTTAGGCTTTGTAGGCAAGCGCCTTAACTGCTGAGCCATCTCTCCATTCCCTATTCTTTTTATTAATGAGCTCAGATTTTAAACTAAGGAATTTCTTAGTCTGTTCCCAGTGGTGATGATAATGGCATCACAATTTAGCTCACTGCTGTCACTATTTTCTTTTCCACACATCTCTCAAGCACACATGTATTCAGTGATAACTACTTACTGCCTGCCAACCCTGTGCTGAGCGGGTTGACATGCATCTTGCCCTATACATATTAATGTCCTCATTTTAAAGATGAAGAAATTTATGCTAAGAGATGCTAAATAACTTGCCCAAAGTCTCATACAATTAATTGAAACTAATCTAAAGTCATATCTAATAGACAGGATTTGAAACCAAGACAACTGACTCTAAAATCCGTTCATTAAAGCCACTCTACTCTTGTGCCGCCCTAATAAATACTCTCGTGTAATTGATAACTTAGATCTGGAAGGAAGCTGCAGCCTCTTCAAGTGAATATGCACATAAAATAGCCTAGTTAAAAACTGATATCGAACGACAAGTCACATGGAACCTTTTGAGTTTTTAGAAATGCCAATTCTCCCTCCTCTTCTTCAGCTTTCCATTTAGTGTTGAAAGAACGGGGGACGAGAGGTCGCAGAGTCTTGGGGGAAGTGGACTCTGCTGGTTGCTGGTGTATTTCTGGTGCTAACATACTGTTGGTGTTAAGGGCCTATTGAAGAACTGGAAAACTGGGCTAGAGAAAAATGAAGCTGAATGCCCAGGCTGCCAGACTGGAGGCAGGCTTATTAATTTTAGCAGGTATTGGTTTATACCAGCTGACACCTATGCCTTAGGGCCTCAAAGAAAAAAGTGAAGTGTAAGGGAAAGAGAAAAGAAAGAACAAGAAGATGCTTATCTTCCAGATCCATTCTCTATGGTGTGCTGCCTCCCATTTTATTTTAGGTGTATACCACCAAAGTCACCTTGGATCCCTTTTAGAATGAGGCAGTCGTTTGCAAAAAGGTTTATTGTATATTTAAACAGACACGTATACAAACACATAAAGCTTTAGATAGACTTGCCCTGTGAATGAAGCCCTTTGTTGTCTGCTGATGAATGATGAGGCGATGAGCTGAGATGGCAGAAGGCTGGCTTTTGTGTGCCATGGGACACACTTCTGCTGCTGTCAGATGGCCTTGATCACCCCAGGGACTGTGGCTTGCAGGCCTTTGCCATACCAACCATTTTCCTTAAGGTTGTAATGGTCTTATTTATTTCAAACAGTTTTTCTTCTGTTCATGCATTTGAAGTGTGTGTGTGTGTGTGTGTGTGTGTGTGTGTGTGTGTGTGTGTTGCATACATGTATTGCTGTAGTGCCCTGTGAACTTGCCTGCCCCTCCCCTACCACTCATTTACTGATTCTGGGATTGCCTATCACATACCCCAGTGACTTTCTGTACTCTGCTCCCCCACAGGACCAGGGCGACAGATACATGTGTGGCCATACCCAGCTGTTTCCATGGGTTCTGGAGACTTGAACTCAGGTGGTCTCAGGCCCCCCTGGCCCTCATACTTGTGCGCCTAACAGCCAAGTAGTCTCTGAAGCTCTGTGTTTGAATTTTTACATACAGCATGTGGTATTGACCTTGTTATCAATGAAAATCCCAGTCCTCATCAGAAATCCCTCCCACCTGCTTTTGTGAGGTTGACATTTTGCATCTAAATACACTTTCATTTTGTAGAGAAGCAGGATCAGGGAGGAAGTACCTCTCTGCCTCCCTAGCCCTTCCTGGTCTCTTCATTTTGTGATGGTTCCACCTCCTCCCATGTGGGTTGATCCTGTCGTGTCCTTGACTAGAAGGTACTGGAAGATTTATAAAGAGAAATTTGTTTCTCAGGGATGTGAAGGTGAGAAGTTCAAGATGAGACACCATCAGGTTTGTGGTCTATTGAGAGACTATTTTCTGCTTCCAGAGCATCTTACATGCTCGGTGGGGGGGGGGGGGGGGGACGACAGGGAACATGGCTCCTGGCAGGGCACAAAGTGAAAGGGCAGAGTAAGGAGGGGAACCCACTTAAGCCCACATCTATTCAGGGTCCTACTTCCTGAGTTTAAATTAGTATAATGTGGAGGCGCCTCAAAAAACTAGACGTAGGGGCCTGGAGAGATTGCTCAGTGGTTAAGGCGCTTGCCTCCAGAGTCTAAGCACCTGGGTTCAATTCCCCAATCCCCATATAAACCAGATGCACAAAGTGGTACATGCATCTGGAGTTGGTTTGCAGTGGCTGGAGGCCCCGGTGTGCCCATTCTCATTCTCTCTCTCTCTCTCTCTCTCTCTCTCTCTCTCTCTCTCTCTCTCTCTCTCTCTGTATCTCTCTGCTTACAAATAAATAAATAAAATATTTTTAAAACCTAGAAGTGGAACTCTCATATGATACTTTTGAGATTTTCATGAGTTCTGAGTTCTTCATCTCATGACCATGAGAAATTAGGCCCATGGATGAGTGAGTAAGGCAAAGAATTTATTGATAAAAAGTGGAAAAGCCCAAAGTGTCAGAGCAAGTATGCTTACAAAGAAGAGAAAGAGAAGGAGATAAAAGAGACGTTATGCTTTCTGAGTTAGAACTCAGAAAAGCAGGCAGGCTCAGTAGTGAGGGTCTATAAACAAATGCAGCAAGGGAGGTGCTACATTATTTCAGTAAGGGAATGACTATTTCTCCTACCTCCTTGCATCTCCTTAGGTGAGGGGTGGCCCATTGACAGGTGAAGCATTAACATACCTTCACAATCCTCCCTTTTATATCAGGAAGATAGGAGGTGGGGTCTCATCTTCAGTGACCTCCTTCAATGCTGCTAATGTCTGCCTATCTACAATTCTATGATCGGGTCTAGATCAAAGGAATCGACATGAGTATATCATAGTCACTTCTGTATTCTTATGTTTATTACAGCACTATACACCGAGCCAAGACAGGGAAACAACTTAAATGTCCATTGGGGAATGAATGAATAAAGAAAATGTAGTATATACGCAAAATAGAATATTACCCAGCCATAAAATAATGACATTTTGTCATATGGAGTAACATGGATGGAACTTTTAAGAATAACGCTACATTAAGTAAAGGGAATCAGGCACAGAAAGAAATGTCACAAGTTCTCACATGTGTATTGCTCTCCTGGAAGCACAGAATAGAACAGTGGGTACCAGGTAAGGTTAGGGGTCATGGAAGGGAGGATGGCTATTCAGAAGAGGGTGGAGTTGAGCTGAGGAGTAACTGCTGATGAGCTGCAGTATAGTAGAATAACTGGAGTTGGCAACAATGAATTGAATATTTCAAAACAGCTAGTAGGGAGGATCTTGAGTGTCTTCAACACAAAGAAATGATTCATGTGCCAGTTACCCCATCTGATCATTGCATATGGTATACATGTATTAAAATGTAACACTATGCCTCATGAATATGTACAATTACTATGTGTAAATTAAAAATAGAAATAGACTTTAAGGAAGGTCCCAGTTCTAAGAGAATTAAATTTCAACATGAGTGTTGCTTATCTTGATAAGCATTCAAAGCATAGCAGAAGAGGTTTTCCCAGCAGTCTTTTCTGCATAGGAGTATTTGCACAATATGATAAACAACTTAGTGGTTGTCTTCTATATAATATTTATACCCAAATGATTTCCCCCTTTTCTGTTATCTTCATGAACTATGTCTCCAACCACAGGCGTAGGGAAGAAAAGGGAAGAATCCCAGCCAGCTGGGTCAGATCCTGAAGCCCAGTTACCTTTGGTCCTCCTTGACTTGTTCTGCCCAGGGAACACTGGGGGGGGGGGTCAGTCCGAGGGTCCTAAAGCACAGGGCAGCACTGGTTGCCCAAGTCTGAGCCAGACCTGCCTGGCCAAGTTTAGGATGACAGAATCATAGTGCAACAAAAAAAGGCTTATTGCGAATCATTTGTTTCTCCATCAGGAGAGGGGGTGGCTGATGATGGATGGTCCTTTCTGACTCCAGTTGGGCTTCTCAACAAGAAGCCTGTCGGGTTTTAGAACCTTCTGTTTGTGAAGAGAGAAACTTTGAGAAATAGGGAATGGCAACGGGCGAAACTTTTCCTCGGACAAGACATCATTTTTCTCACCACTCCTAAAAGCCCATGTGGATCAGGACTTCATTCCTAGGCTAAGGTGACTCAGAAAACCAGAAAGCTTTGCCTAGAATAATGGATGTGACTCCAGCAGACCGTCTTTACTTTCCATTGCTTCATACAGAGTTATGTGGCTGCCAGGAGGACTTTAGTAGGAAGAATGTGAGAATGTATGTTGGACAGACAATAAGCAATTCTCTGAGATATTCCTGGACATTTCTACTAAGTTCAGTGAAACTCTGCAAAGTGGATTGACACAGGGTTCATGTTAGCAACATATTATCACGACTGGTATGGTTCCAAGTCCGCATTTGGACTTGGGTCTTTGGGTCTGAGGAGATGCCTCAGTGGAAAACACAAGGACCCGAATTCCATCCCCAGCATCCACATAAAAAGCCAGGTAAGGCTAATCATGCCTGTAACCCCAGTCCTGAGGGAGAGGGCTTGCTGTTTTGTTTTTTGTTTGTTTTTTTTTTTAATTTTTTAAGTATCCTTTTAAAGACATTTGTCTCTGTATTTAGGAGCAGGCAACACATAGTATGAACATTTGCTTACCCAGAGCCATATCCAAGTGGGGACCCCACTGTGTCGAGTAGTTACCCCTTCTCTTAGAATACCCTAGTACTCTGTGAGTGACAGTGTCAGTGCCTGGCATGTAACATAGGCTATTAATGACTGATTTCTCAGTTTTGACATGAAGCAGTTCAGTTAGGAGTGCTAGAAGTCCTTCCTTATCCTCCTTGGGTCATTCTGGAAATCTCTTTGATGCACATCACTCACTCTGGAGACCACTGATTTAGAGGACAGGGAGAGGGTTACCAAATATTCAAAGCAAACAAAGTAAAACACCATTTAACACAGAAAAGTGGAGAAGTGACAGATTGTGTGACTAAAAAGATTCTTCCGTTTGTTCATTCAACAACAATGCACCGATCAGTTCCTGTAGGGAAGGACCTGGCAGCTCAATGGGAAGGACAAAAAATTCATTTAGTGTGTTGTTCTTTAAGCACCCAGCTTAACGAACAAGCCCAAAATGTTAAATGAGAAACTACAAAATGGAACCTGGAGAAAGTGTGTAACCGCCCTCGCCTTCTACATGATTTTGTCACCTCCCTAATCTGTCCACTGTTTTTAAAAATATTTTATTTATTCATTTCCAAGCAGAGAAATACAGAGAGAGGGAGAGAGCACCAGGGCCAACACCTTGTGGTTCTGACATATGTGGATACTGGGGAATTGAACCAAGGGCCTTAGGCACTAGAGGCAAGTGCCTTAACCACTGAGCCATCTCTCCAGCCCCCTGTCCACTGTTTTTAACTGCATCTCTCCTCCCACTATGCCCCCCTCAACCCCTACTCTCTTTATCACGTCTCTTGCTGACTTACAGAGTTCTGCATAATTTACTTATTTGCTATGTTGTTAATGTTTACTATCTGTCTTCCCCAATGAGAATGTCAACACTCCAAGGAGGGATATTTGTCTGCTTAGCTTTATGTGTTCTGACTCCAGGAATGTTTGTTGAAAGAATGAATGATGGAAGCCAGGCATGGTGGCACACACCTTTAATCCCAGTACTTGGGAGGCAAAGGTAGGAGGATCACTGTGAGTTGGGAAAAAAAACAAGAGCAGCAACAACAACAGGGTGAATGAAGGAGATGGTCCTCTGCCACTGGTTATGAGAAGTTGTAGACAGAGAGGGGGTGACCTAGTAGCATTGGATAAAAACGTGATATTTGAGCTGGGTTTAGACAGTATGAAGCTTTAAGGGGGTGGGGATAGGCATGCTGTATAGGTGGACCAACGTATTTAGAAGTGTGGAGGTCAGAAAGAACCCAGTGACTTGGGAAATATGATGGCTCACTGTGGTTGAGACTTCTGTCACTTCACCGGTGAACTGTAGATAGCAAAAGTATCTAAAAAACTAGGAAAAAATTGGGTATGGGCATATATCTATAACCCCAATACTTGAGAAGTGGAGTCCGAAGAATTGTAAGTTCTAGGACAGTGTGGGCTGCATAGTGAGACCCTGTCTTCCAACAAATAAACAAAAACCCACAGCAACCTGGAAGAAAAGAACTTAACTAGTTTGTACATTATACAGGAAAATCTGACATCCACTTAAATTTATTCAAGTCTATTGTGCTCATCCAACCCACGGCAGTGGAGAGAGGACAGCCTGACCTGCGCCTCAGATGACTACAGGAGAAGAGACTAATAATCTAAGTCACAAAGCAGTTTTCATTTTTATCTTCAAGCATGGGGCCCACTATACTGTGGCTCTTCAGTAAACATATACAAATATAACTGAATGAATGGACTTGATAAACACTGGCCTATGACTTCCAAAGTAAAAAGAGTAATCATCAATCAACACAGGATAGGCCACTGAGACAGAAACCAGGGATTTTCGACACAAGGACCTCTAAGCTCGCAACATTAAAGCAGCCTTATTACTCACCCACCACGACTCAGGGAAAGATTGTGAGAGCCGTGGTGGGGGAGACGCTCCGGAGGCATAGCACCCATCAGTAACAACACACTTGGGTAAGGAAGACCGAGATGAGTACTAAGATATACAGGATCCCTTGCCACAAGGACTAATACAGACAGCCCACGAAGGAGGATATACAACTGATCAGGGATGGGGAGGGGAGGAAGTGGGGAATTCGGGATAACAACGCATGGTTTGCCCACTAAATAATGTAACTCATTATGGATAATAAATATTAA